>CAUYQG010261810.1:0-45411 GCA_963574415.1 Tarsius wallacei
GTAGCCCGCGCCTGTAATTCCAGCTACTTGGAAGGCTGAGGCGGAAGGATCGCCAGAGCCCAGCAGGTCAAGGCTGTGGTGGCTGGGAGCGGCCACTGCACTCCAGTCTGGGCGACAGAGTGAGACTCCAACTCAAAAAAACCCCCAAAAAACAAAAAAACAAAATGCTGGCATTACAGGTGTGAGCCACCACGCCAGGCACTCCTTGGTTAAATTTAATTCTATAAATTGTACAATTATTTTAACCTTCTGTATGCCTGAACTTTTTTTTTGAGTTGGAGTCTCACTCTTGTCACCTAGGCTGGAGTGCAGTGGCACACTCATGGACACTGCAGACTTGACTTGCTGGGCTTAGGTGATCCTTCTGCCTCAGCCTTGTAAGTAGCTGGAAATAAGACACACGCTTCCACACCTAGCTAATTTTTGTGATTTATTGTAGAGATGAGGTCTCACCAAGTTACCCAGGCTGGTCTTGAACCCCTGGGTTCAGGCAATCCTCTTGCTTCAGCCTCCCAAAGTGCTGGAATTACAGGCTAAGCCACCGTGCCCAGCTCTGAACTTTTTTTCTTTCTTTCTTTCTTTTTTTTTTTTTTTTGAGTTGGAGTCTCTGTCACCCAGACTGGAGTGCAGTGGCCGCTCCTGGCCACCGCAGCCTCGACCTGCTGGGCTCCGGCGATCCTTCCACCTCAGCCTTCCAGGTAGCTGGAACTACAGGCGCGCGCTACCACACCCAGCTAATTTTTTGATTTATTGTAGAGATGAGGCCTCGCCAAGTTGCCCAGGCGGGTCTCAAACCCGCGGGCTCAGGCAATCCACTCACCTCAGCCTCCCAAGGCGCGGGATTACAGGCTGAGCCACCGAGCCTGGCTGCATTTGTTGTTAAAATTGATCTTGTTCATCATATTTCTGTTGTTTCTATGTTTTCTCTTAAAATATGTGTGCTATTTTGATGATTTTTTTGCTTTATGTACCATTTTATTTTATATTATCTTCAGTATTTTTCAAGCTGTATAGCTTCTGTTAAGTTATATTAATGAACATCTTTAAGCATTCTTTGATGTGAAAATTTCTAATGTCCCAGAAGAAGACTTTGTATACTTAAGGTGTGTATATAATACCTGCACATTCTGCTACAAGGGTTATTTCAATCTCTGACCCAACTATATTGCTTTACCTGCAGGGAAATTAATTTTTAGAATTCTGTTTTGATTGATCTCATTCTTTATTTTTTGCCCAGTTGTTTTCTGGGATTTGACATCGCCGCTCTGATATATAAAGATATCTAGGAAAGTTCTAGTGTAACATGCCACTGTCTTTCAGATCATCAGAAGACAGAATAATTACTGTACCCCTTTCTGGTTGGTGCAAATTCTTTGTTTCTTAGACAGCCGGTCACCAGGCAGTGGTGGACAGATATTTAGTGGTTTTGCCTTCTTCCCTTCTCTTTCTTTTGTTCCCTCTCCTCTTCTTTCTTCTTTTTCCATTTTTCTCCCTCTTTCCTCTCCTCCACCCTCTCCTCCTCTTTCTTGATTTCTGTTACCTGAGGCATAGACCAGGGAAGTCTGGAGGGAAAACCTGTGCACACTTTTTGTCTTACAGTTAGGAGAGGACACTCTCAAACTATTTATTGGTGTACATTTTCATTTTTATTCTTTATCTTCATTGATATTTAGTGAAAATTAGAAAAAAGGCTGTATCATGGGAAATTAGCCATATATACGTTTTTGTAATTAAACTTTTAACTTTGAAATAAGTGTAGATTCACAGGAAGTTACAGAGAAATATTCAGGGAGGTCCTGTGCACTTTATGCCATGCCTTCCTCATTGTTAACATCCTGCAAAACCAAAGAATAATATTGGAACTGGAAAACTGGCACCAGTACAACTCATAGAGCTTTATCATCAGTTATTGCATGTGTATGTGTGTATGGCTCTATGCAATTTTATCACATGTGTAGCTTTGTGTAACTGTCATCACAGTCAGGATACTAAAATGTACTATCGCCACAAAACCACCTCAAGTACGACTTTAATGCCACACCCATTATTACCTCCCTTTCATCCCTAATTCCTGACAACTAACTTGTTCTCTGTCTCTATAATTGTTATTTCACAAATGATATATGAAGGCAACCATACACTTTGTGTCCTTTTGTTATTGGCTTTTTCCACTCAGCATAATTTCATCAGGTTTTATCCAAGTTGTGTGTATTGATAGTTTATTCTTTTTTTTGTTACTGAATAATATTCCATGGTGTGGATACCATGGTACTACACCTTGTTTAAGCATTTAACCATTGAAGCAGATTTGGATAGTTTTCAGTTTTTGGCTATTACAAATACAGCTGCTCTGCACATTTTAATCAAGTTTATTTGTAAAAATAAATATTCATTTCACCTAGGATATATACCCAAGGGCACAATTTCTGGACAATGTGGTAAGTCCATCTAAGTTTAAAAGAAATTGCCAAACTACTTTTCAGAGTGTGTGTACTATATTTTATTCCCACCAACTATGTATGAGTGATCAGTTTCTCTACATTCTTGCCAGCATTTGCTGTTGTTACTATTTTTAATTTTAGCCATTCTAGATAGGTGTGCCATAGTAATACACTATTGCAGTTTTAATTTTCTTTTCTCTGATGTCTACTAATGTTGAATAACTTTTCATATGTTTATTTGCCATCTGTGTATCCTCTTTGGTAAAATGTCAGAGTATGTCTTTTGTCCAATTTCTAGCTGGGATTATTTGATTTAAAAATTTTGACTTTTGGGAATTTTTGTTTTGTTTTGTTTTGTTTTGAGTCAGGTTTTCAGTCTGTTGCCCAGGCTGGAGTGCAGTGGCACACCATGGCCTCACCACAGCCTTGATCTCTTGGACTAGACGATCCTTCTGCCTCAGCCTCCTGAGTAGATGGGTCTACAGATATGCACCATCACACCCAGCTAATTTATTTTTTATTAGAGATGAGGTCTTGCTATGTTGCCTTGGCTGGTCTTGAACTCGTGGCTCAAGCAGTCCTCCAGTCTCAGCCTCCCAAAGTGCTGGGTCTACAGGTGTGAGTCACCACGCTCAGCCTTGACTGAGTTTTTTTTTTGGTAGTTTATGGTTTTCAAGGAATTGGTCTTTTTCTTCTAAGTTGTTGAACTTATGAGTGTAAAATTGTTCATAGTTGTGTTGTTTTTTAGGGCTTCTGCAACAAAGGACCACAGCTCTGGAGGCCAGAAGTCTGGAATCACAGAGTCAGCAGGGCCATGTGCTCTCTGGGGTCTGCAGGTGAACACTTGCTTGCCTGTTCCTAGCTTCTGGTGAATTGCTGGGTATTTCGTGACTTGCAGCTGCATAACTCCAGCCTCTGCCTTTGCTGTCACATGGCGTTCTCCCTGTGAGTCTCTCTGTCCTCGCAAGTCCTTCAAATGAGAATGTCAATCATATTGGATTAGGAGCCTACCCTACTCCAGTATTATCTCATCTTAACTAATTACCTCTGTAATGACTCTGTTTCTGAGGTATTGGGGGTCAGGACTTTAACATATTTTGGGGGGTAGGGGGACACATTCAGCTCCTAACAGTAATACTCCCTTATTGTCCCTTGAGTGACTGCAAGATCTGTTGTTATCTTCCCTGTTTAATTCATGATGTTGGAGATTTGTGACTTCTCACTTTTTAAAATCTGTGTTCACCTTGCTAGAGGATTTTTCAGTTTTATTAATTTTTTAAAAAGAACTAGCATTTTGTTTATTTAATTTTTTCTGTTGCTTTTCCATGTTAAATTAAGTTTAGCCCAAAGCTGCCTCTATATATATTTTGGGTTCGACCTAGAGATTTCTGTTTTTTCCCACTGTAACCTGGCGGGATATGTACACAAATTGTAAACTATTTTTGTGCCAATCACTTGGTTTCAGTCAATCACAGGTGGCCAATTGTTCAAACTGGGCTCAAATAAAGCAAATTCTGAGCTGTAACCAATCGTCTGTTTCTTCAGGTCACTTCCGTTCTATTAATGTCACTTCCATTCTATTAATGTCACTTCCGTTTTCTGTACTTCATTCCGTTTTCGGCACATTATTCCACTTACTGCACATCACTTCCGTTTTCTATAATCATTCCCTTTTCTGTACAGCATTTCCGTTTTCCACACATCATTTCTGTTTTCTGTACATCATTCCGTTTTCCGCACGTCATTCTGTTTTCTGCACATTATTCCATTGACTTCCCATCACTTGTTTTCTGTACTTCACTTCCGTTACTTCATGTCACTTCCATTTTCTGTACATCATTCTGTTTTCTGCACATCACTTACGTTTTCTGTAGGTCACTTTCCTTTTTCTGTGTGTAAAAATACACCACGTGACTTGCTGGAGTCTTCTCTGAGGTTCAGAAGTCTTTGCTGCTTTAAACTCTGTTAAATTTAATTTGCCTTAAGCTTTTTTTTTAAAATACCTGATTTATTTTATTGATTTCCACTTTTTTTTTTTTTTTTTTGTGTCAAGATCTAACTGTCACCCAGTTTGGACTGCAGTGGCAAGATCACAGCTCACCACAGCCTCAACCTCCTGGGCTCAGGCGGTCATCCTACCTCCTCCAGAGACTGAGATTAGAGGAGCTGGAACTATAGGCACTCGCCACCATGCCTATCTAATTTTTTGATTTTTTTGTGGAGACAAGGTCTTGCTATGTTGCCCAGACTGGTCTTAAACTCCTGGGCTCAAGCAGTTCTCCTGCTTTGGCCTCCCAAAGTGCTGGGATTGCGTGCATGAGTCACTGTGCCCAGTGATTTCCACTCTGAACCTTATTATTTCCTTTATTTTGCCTGCATTGGGTTTGTTTTGCTTTTCTTTCTCTAATTTCTTGAGGTAGAAATTAGATCATCGTTTGGATCCTTCTGAGGGATCTCAGGAGCCACGAGTCTGACTGTTTTCTGCATGGTGTCAGCACCTACCTGCTTCCTCTCCCCTGCCTGTCTGTCTGGAATGTCAAGGAAGGGGATGCTTGGGGGAAAATCAGGTATTTGAGCTGAGGGTGGAGTCAGGCCCCTCCTCATCCTTTCTCTCAGCCTACAGGAAGCTGGATGTAGCATTTCCATGCAAGATTACCAAAGTAGTCAAGAATAACCAAATTGTAACTTCAAAGTATAACCTTGATACATAGTGAGTGGCGTTGGCAATACTAAGGGTACCTTTAGGGCCCAACTTTCAGATTTTCTTTTAAGTCTGTCCTGCATTCTTTTGGTGGATCCTCAGAGGTGGCTGCTCTTGTGTCTTTTTGATTGCTGAACTTTGCTTCTCTCAATGTTACTAGAGGAACAGATTCAGCTACATGGGTCCTGGGGTTTATTAATTTCCATCTTGGGGGTATATTGTTGGATATTTGGATCTAATAGGCAATCTCTAGCTGCACTTTGAATTAAAATATCCAGATTAGATTAGTCAGACATGAGCCACTATGGCATTTGTAATAAAATAGAGCAAAGAGATGGCATTGAGAATTGCACATTTGAGACTGCAAATCTGAGATAGCAAAGAGAATGCATTAGGTGAATTAGCAAGAGAACTCTTGCTCTGGGACTGGGTGTTCCAAGTGGAGAACATAAGTATGCTTCAGTATGTGAGTTCATTCAGTGGAAGAAGTGTAAGCTACTGCCTCATGAAATTGTGAAGAAGAGAATAGTTTTTTTCATCAATCTCTACAAACATTTTAAAAGTCCTTTTTGCGTGCTCAGCACAGATCAAGGTCAGAATTGCTCATTATCATTCTTGGCCTCTGCCTGTTCCACAGGCAAGGCTGAATCCCATGGAGACTTGTCTGTTAACCACTATAATTACCATCAAACAGTATTTGGAGCCATTGTTACTAGAAACTTGAAAAATTGGGGGTGGCAGAGAAGAGGAGGTCATGCGAGGGACTAGAAAAAAAGACTCTGAATCAAGGCTAGGTTCTATAACTGCCATAGAAGAGGGAATAAAAGATTCTCATGCTAAAGAGGTCTTCAAAGTGAGCTGCTTCAGGGTTATTGGAGAAGGCATATGTGATGGGACACTGGTTTAACTATTTCATAGTTTATAAAAATTTATGAATGCCTTGCGAAAAGAACAAGGAAGGAATTGCTCTGAGACTTTTATATCAATGTCTGAGACACAATTTTATGAACATTATTCATGGTGCATTTTTTCTGTTCTGCCTGTTCTTTTCTCCTATTCCTAATTTTTGAAACATCTTCAAACCTTGAGAAAAATGAAAGGAATAGTACATATTGCCATGTTGGTTTTCTTTCTTTTTGTTTACTATTTTTTTCCTGACTTCTTAGTATATATATTTTTTCTGCCACGACAGCCTAGCATTGACTTTTTAAAAAATTTCCAGTAGGAATGGTCTTTATTGGTTGCAAGAGGACGTGGAAGAGGAGGGGATGCAATCATTTTTGCTCCTGGGGCAGCATCTGCCGACTCAGTTACCACACTACAAAAAGCTAAAAAGAAATCACACTGTGCATGCTTAAGGTGTGCAGCATGATGTTATGAGATGCATATAGATAGTAAAATGGCTGCTGTCATGAAGCAGATGAGCATATTCACCATCTCATGTAGTCACTTTTTTTTTTTTTTTTGGTGGCAAGAGCAGCTAAAATCTACTCATCTAGTAGGACTTCCCAGTACTGTACAATTTTATCAACTGCAGTCCTCTTGTACATTAGCTCTCTGGATGACATATCAGCTGCTTTGTCATCCCTAACCTACATCTCTCCCTTTCTGATGGTTTTCTGAATCATTGGAAGGTAGATTATAAGAACTGTGATGCTTTATGACTGAATATTTCACTGTATTTCACTTAAGAATAGGGACATTCGTTTTTATACACAATGCAATGAGAACACCTGGGAAAATTTTCCAGAATCCCACAATATCATCTAAGATACTGTGTGTATTTAGATTGCCACACTTGTCCCCAAATTGTGTGCTTTTTTTCAATCCAAGGTTCATGTTTTGCCCTTGGTTACGACTGTTGGAATTTTTTTTTGAGTCAGAGTCTCACTCTGTCATCCATGCTGGAGTGCAGTGACACGCTCACAGCCACCCCAGGGTCGACCTGCTGAGTTCAGGCAATCCATCTGCCTCAGCCTTCCAAGTAGTCAGACTATAGGTGTGTGCTACCACCCCCCTGGCTAATTTTTTGATATATTGTAGAGATGAGGTCTCATCAAGTTGCCCAGGCTGATCACGAACCCCTGGGCTCAGGCAATCCTCTCACTTCTGCCTCCCAAAGTGCTGGGATTACAGGCTTGAGCCACCACACCTGGCCTAAACTTTTAATCCAGAATACTGTCTCCTCCCTTGCCCTTTGTCTCTTATTGAATTGACTTTTATTTGTAGGACTGACAGATTTAGGGAATTTAAGAAAGGATGCACAGTTAATCTAAATGTCAAATAAACAACCAATAGTCTTTTAGTATAAAATGCTCCATGCTTATACTAAAGCCTGATATGTCACTTGTCTGAAATTCAAATTGAACTGAATATCCTGTGTTTTATCTGATCACTCTGTCTTCTGGAGAGTTCAGACCAGCCGTGTCTTAGAGAAGTTCAAATTCTGGATGTGTTTGTTTCCTAGTGACTTGATCCTATAATCACATGTTACAAAAACTTTTCATAGGTGGTGTTGCAGCACATTCAGAGGAACATACTTAACCAGCCTCATTCGTGAAACTGAGCTTGATTATTGGATGAAGCTGGTGACCAAAATCTCTCTGGTCAAAAGCATCTTTTTCCTTTTGGAATTACTAAGTAATGTGTGGGTTAATATTCTGAGACCAGATGAATATATGTTCCCAGTCATCTCTTGTGCCATGATCTTAACCTTCGTTAACAATCATTTCTTGCAGTGGTTATTACATTGTGGGTTGCAAAGTGGTTTTCTAATTTTACCCTTCCTTCTGCATGTTTTATTGACTGGCGTTCATCTGTGAAGAGTTCCTTCTTTCATGCTCTCTCCCTTTCTTTCTGTATCACTGTATGCTAATAGAATTTTAAGAATTCAATGTGTTATCATCCATTACTGTCATTATTCTTGTTATTGCTTAGTCAACGGCAACCTCATCAAGCCTGCTCCTTGGCTCCTTGGATGTGGCCCCATTTGTCCCTGAGTGCCTGCTTTCCTCCTATGGCAGAGATGCCGCAGGCTCATTTTTGCAAGAATCAGCCTTCATTCTGGCTGCCCCATGCCAGCTGTCCGTCCTTGGCCTGCCTGTTCCCACCCACTGCCTCTGCCCCCTTGGTGCTCCCGCCGGAGGTGGACCCTGTGAACGTGCTTCCCTCGCCAGCTGGCACAGTGTCGCGCTTTGTCAGTAGAGGGCACTGGAGGGACATGCAGGGAACCAGCCTCCCTTGCACCGCAGGGTCCAGCACTGAGCCCAGCGACACCTGGCACACGCTGTCCAGCCAGCTTCCTGTTCAGGCCTGCCCCCCGGCCTCTTGTGCACCATCCTGGCCTGTGGGCATTCCCCCCACCCCCTCGGGCCACATCTCATGTTTGCCAACTTCAGCCCACCAGCTGTAGACCCAGGATAACACAGCAAACTTCTCTGCCATCCTCTGGGCGGCAACGACATCCTTTTCAATGGAGTCTGAGTGTCAGCTTTGGGGAGAGGGTCCCCATTTGCAAATTGTTCTTTGGATACTCACAGCCCGACAGTATCATTAAAGTTCTTTCTCTCTTTTTTTTTTTTGATTTGGGATCTCTGTCTCCCAGGCTGGAGTGCAGTGTCATGGTCATGGCTCGCCATAGCCTCGACCTCCTGGGCTCAGGCAATCCTCCTGTCTCAGCCTCTCGAGTAGCTGGTGCTACAGTCATCCACCACCACACCTGGTTCATTTTTTTGATCTTTGTAGAGACGAGGTCTTGCTATGTTGCCCAGATTGGTCTTGAACTCCTGGCTTCAAGCAATCCTCCTACCTCGGCCTTCCAAAGTGCTGGGATTACAAGCATGAGCCATGCACCCACCCCTAAAGTTCCCTTTTGTGCTCTCTGGTTAACCCCCTGTTTCTAGTTAATCATTCTTTGTATTACATTTTCTTTGTTCAGATTACTGGTGTGTTTCCTGTCTTCTGAATGAACCCTGACTGAGAGAAGTGATGCAGGAAATGGTTATTGAATGGTACCACCATTCAAAGAAGTGGTTCAGGATGAACTTGGCCATGCCCTTGGATATGAGCACAGTGCTGAGCTGCTTGCCAAGCATGTGGGAACAATTCGATTAATCAGCAATCACCTGTTGTTGGTGGTGAAGAAATGCCAAGTGAAGCCAGGGCTTGGGGAGCCCGAGGGCTGCTGCACTTGACTAACGATGTCCACAAGGGCTGTCTTCTCATAGTTAGAAAAGCTGCCCTCACTCCCAAATTGCAAAGTGACTCACTCATGTATTCGTCTAATATTTTTATATTTTCTTTTCAGTGTATTCATTTTCATTGGTACATAATACTTGTACATATTTTTGAGGCATATTTTGACACATGTATACAATGTGTAATGAGCAAATCAGGGCAATTTTGACATCCATCATCTCAAACATCCATCTTTTCTTTATGTTAGGAACACTTAAGTTCTTCTCTTTTAGCTACTTTGAAATGTGTAATAAATTGTTGATAACTATAGTCACCCCTACTATGCTATGGGATGCCAGTTCTTACTCCTGTCTCACTATATTTTTGTACCCATTCATTACCCCTTCTTCATCCTCCTTCCCACTGCCCTTCCTGGCCTTGGCAACCCTCAGTCTATCCTCCACCTCCATAAGGTCCTCTTTTTTAGCTCCCATGGATGAGTGAGTGAAGGACGCAGGGAACAGTCAGAAGCCCCCCCCCCCCCCCAAGATGGTGCTGAACACTACAGGGACACACGAAAACAACAAAGGCCCTAAGTTCCAGCTTCCCCTTGTAAGGTTTCCTGCGCATGCAAAGTTCAAACCTGCGAGCCAACAATCTCCTCCTGTGACAAATCAGCCCTGTTGTACCCTCCAATAGTAATGTAATACAACTTCGGCCCACCCTATTTCCACTCTGCTCTACCCAATAGAATGCTAGCACGACCTTTTCCTGCCCTTGCTAAACTAATAAATACAGCTCTCTCCCTGCATAACTCTCTCTCTCTCTCTCCCTCTAGCTCCCTCCGGCCACAGCCCCTTTCTCTGGCCACCACTTTAATAAATCTCTTGGTCCCCAACGGGTGTGGAGTTGTTACTAGCACCCAAGTTCTTTCAGTGAGAACATGAGATATTTGTCTTTTTGTGCCTGTCTTATTTCACTTAACATAATGACCTCCAGTTCCATCCATGCTGTTGCAAATGACAGCATTTTACTTGTTTTGTTTGTTTGTTTGAGCCAGAGTCTCACTCTGTCACCCACATCACCCACACTGGAATGCAGTGGCATGCTCACAGCCACTGCACCCTCAATCTGCTGGGCTCAGGTGATCCTTCCACCTCAGCCTTCCAGGTAGCTGAAACAACAGGTGTGTGCCTGGGTAATTTTTTGATTTATTGTAGAGACAAGATCTCACCAAGTTGCCCAGGCTGGTCTCAAACCCCTGGACTCAGGCAATCCTCTTACCTCTGCCTCCCAAAATGCTGGGATTATAGGCGTGAGCCACCACACGTGGCTTGTTGGTAGTTTTTGAGAATTCTCCATAGTAGCTGTACTAGCTTACATTCCCACCAACAGCGTCCTCACCAGCTGTTAATTTTGTCTTTTTTATAAAAGCCATTTTAATTGGGATGAGATGATATCTCATTGCAGTTTTGATTTGTATTTCCCTGATGATGGTGATGTTAACATTTTTTTTCATACACATGTTGGCCATTTGTGTGTCTTCTTTTAAGGAGGTTTATTCAGAATTTTAACTGCCCCCTCCCCCTTTTCTTTTTGAGTTGGAGTTTCACTCCATCGCCCAGGCTGGAGTGCAGTGGCACACTCATGGCCACCCCAGCGTTGACCTGCTGGGCTCCAGCGATTCTTCTGCCTCTGCCTTTCAAGTAGCCAAAACAACAGGCATGCACTACCATGCCTGGCTAATTTTTTAATTTATCATAGAGACGAGGTCTCACCAAGTTGCCTGGGCTGGTCTCAAACCCCTGGGCTCAGGCAATCCTCTCGCCTCAGCCCCCCAAAGTGCTGGGATTACATGCCCAGCCCTCTTTTTTTTCGTGACAGACGAGGTCTTGCTATGTTGCTCAGGCTGATCTCAAACTCTTAGGCTCAAGCACTCCTCTTGTTTTGGCCTCCCCAGATGCTGGGATTACAGACATGAGCCACCACGCTCAGCCTTAATTTGCCCATTTTAAATTGGATTATCTGTTTTTTTCCTATTGATTTCCTTTTATATTCTGGACTTTCACCAGAATATATTTTTTCCTTTCATTTGTGACAACCTGGGTGGACCTAGAGGACACTATATTAAGTAAAATAAGCCAAGCACAGATGGACAAATACTGCATAATCTCACTCATATATGGAATGTCAAAAAGTAGATTTCATAGAAGAGAGTAGACTGGTGGTGATCAGAGGGTGGGGGAGCTGGGAGGGTGGGTTGGGAGGAAGTTGGTCAATAGGTACAAAGTTACAGTTAGACAGAAGGAGTAACTTCTGATGTTTTATTGCTCAGTAGGGTGACAGTGGTCAACAATAACTTATCACATACTTCCAGATAGCAGGAAGAACTGATGTTCTCATCACAAAGAAATGGCAAATGTTTGAGGTGGTAGACATGGTAATTACCCTGATTTAATCATTGCTCAGTGTTTATATGTATCAAAACATCACACTGTACCCTATAAGTATGTGGTTATTATTATATGTCAAAGCCAAAATAAAACAAAAATAATATTATATAGGTGGTATAGAAGGTTCCATTGTATTAATTGTTGGACAACTGTGGGAAACCAATGAGGAAAAGCAATGGATGCGACCAAATTCTTATTACATTCAAGATACAAGATTTATTCGCACCAACAAAAATAATCACAACAAAATATACACTAATTTAAAAAACAGGCAATTACGGTGACATAAAATGTTATATTCTCTTTTTTAAGTGTGTAAAAGTATTTTGTTTGCTTCTACATAAATTTCTATTCAGAAAAGAATAACAAACATTAAAATGCAGATATTTTGCATTTCTTCTATGAAAAGAACATAGACAAGACCCTGAAGCTTTTAGTTTACAAGGGTGTTACCACAAAGCCACAGACTAAACTAAGAACCAAACATAATGTCTATTTCCAGATTCACTTGCATATACACTCACCCACTAAACTGAGCAATAGGCATTTCATGTTCTCTCTCTCATCCAGCTACAATGCATTCTTTTTCTTTTTACTAAAAGCAAGTAAGCAATGTTTTTTCCCCCTCCCTTTAATTGACTTCAGAAGATGTACTATCTAACTCATGAGAAATGCGAAACTTCAGGTATGTGTCTTCCTCCTTACTCTTGGGGTCTAGGACCAGCAGGTCTTCGTGGCTATGAACTTCGTGGCTGTGGGTTTCATGGCTGACCTTGGAAGTTTCCTGACTGTTGATCATATCGGAATGCTCGTTGCTCTCATCACTGGCCCTCCGCTTGTATAGTCTGGACTGCTCGTGGGTTTCTGTGCTTTGGTCATCCTGCTGACTTGTCTCGTGACTGTCCTTTCCATGGCTGTCCCAATCAGAAGGCACGTTCAGGCCCTGAGCGACGGGGATGGCCTTGAATGCGCCGTTCCACTCCTCGCTTTCCATGTGTGAGGTGAGGTCCTCATCTGTTACATCAGGATACTGAGTCACAGCATAAAACGGAAGAAAAATTACATGAACAGCTGGGGATGGAAGCATTGCGATTCTTTTCTGCTGTCTAACTTTGGGGGCAACTCATACTGCAAATTGTCTAACTTTGGCTGAAAGGACACTAGCATGTCACGTTGTGCTTTACCAAACCTTTTCACAGATGTCATCTCCTTTAGCTTAATGAAACTTATGAGGTAGTTCTCTCTTTTCTTTTGGTCAGCATCTCACTCTGTCACCCAGGTTGGAGTGCAGTGGCACACTCACGGCCACTGCAGCTTTGACCTGCTGGGCCCTCAACCTTCTAAGTAGCTGGAACCATAGGCATGCGCCACCACACCCGGCTAATCTTTTGACTTGTTGTAGAGCTGAGGTCTCTCCATGTTGCTCAGTCTGATCTTGAACCCCTGAACTCAGGCAATCCTCTCGCCTCTGCCTCCCAAAGTTCTGGGATGACAGGTGTGAGCCACTGTGCCTGGCAGAGGTAGGTCTCACTATAAAAAGGGAAAGTGAACTGAATGTTAAAAGATAAAGTGAATGAATAGTAGATGGCAAAGCTGTGTCAAAATCCAGATTTTTTTGACTATGGAATAATTTGCAACTCTAAAATTCTTCTCAGGTGTTAAGCTTCAAAATATGACCATTATATTTTTGAAATAATTGCTGTTTTCCAAAGTAAAGTAGAATTGTGTTTAGAGGTCAGAATTAGGGAAAAATTATGTGAACTTCAACAAAAACTACCAAGCAGAGAAAGGTTTTGTGATCAATGGTCAGAAAATAGATTACTAATTAACGTTTGCTTGTTGAATGGACGAAAGAAAGAAAGAATGAATGAATGAAAATGCAGCCTCTGGTTACCTAGTCAGAACTCTCAGATGTGTCTGTTGAAGGATTTACCTGGACGTTAGATCTGTGGAACATCTTAGCTTTTGACCTCAGTCCATAAGGCACACTATCACCTCGGCCATCGTAATATGTGTCTACTGTGGGGACAGCTGGAGTGAAAATTGTGTTTGCTGGCACATCAGTGGGATAATCAGTGACCAGTTCATCAGATTCATCAGAATGGTGAGACTCGTCAGAGTGATGAGAATCATCAGGATGATCATCGTCATCAGAGTCATCTGAGTCGATGGAGTCCTGGCTGTCGACGTGGTCTCCGTCATCATCGTCCACATCGTCCATGTGGTCATGGCTTTCGTTGGACTTACTTGGAAGGGTCTAAAAATCAAGATGGCAGGAAAGTTAGTTTGTGGGCTTTATATTCCCCAGCCTTTATGGTATATTAGTCTTATACTCTTTTTCTTTTACTTACTTTCAGAACACACTCTATGGCTTTTAGGAAATAAAGTAAGCATCTTCCAGTTTTTCTTTTAACACATGGAAAAATGCAATAACATTTGAGGTAATTTCCTTTTCAATAAAAAATTATTTTCATTGATATTTTCAAGTCAAATATGTGAATAGAACCTTCAGATTGATAACATTGTTTTTTCTTATGTATACTAAACATTATTTAATTTACTAAATTCCATGATGCAATAGATACAGATATATAATAGTGAGTCTGATTTTTCTGCTTGAAATAAGAATTATCAAGAGATCAAAGCATCCATATATTAATGTGTTACCAAAACCTATAACCACTTTCCTGTTAGCACAGATAATCAAAGGTGACTCTGTTATGCATGTGTGTATAAATTGCAGCTCAAAACTGTTTGTTAAAATAACTAGTTAATGTCTATTAAACTTCAAATCAGCAAATATACTGGATTATTTATGTGACTTTCTTAATAGAGATTCTTGGTATATTCAAATGGAATCTTCAGTAAAATAAATTTATCTCTTTGCTTAGCAAATATATTGATGATCCTAATAAAAATAAAAGTTATCAAATAAACTAGTATTTTAGGAACAGAAGTGCTCTTCAAGGCAAAATCTTGGCTTTATAGGCATTAAATTAGATATTAGACATCTACAACCTACCATAAGTAAATTGCAAGCAGCTCAATGCTTCAGATAACAGGCATTAATAGATATTTTCTGCAACACTGACCTTTCCTGAAGAAACCTGGTATGTTTGATATTTAGTAAATACATGCTTTCTTTCTGAGTAAATCTTAGACTGGCAATTTACTGGAGAATTTGCTAATGGAATTTCTTCAGAAGACAGCCTAGGCATGGTGTCTTTCATTTCTCCAAAGGATGACAGGCCTTTGATTGAAAGTGAGAACTTACCTCTTGTTTAAAGTCATCAGTTTCCTCAGAGGACACAGCATTCTGAAGAAGGAAGGACATATATTAGTGTACAATACAGTTGCCCAGCTTTTGATTAAAAAGTTAGCCTCTTCAATCCAAAGCAGGTTTTATTTTTCAGCCTCATTGGTGGGTGGCTTACCGCGAAAAGAAGCCAACATAGCGGATCAGTCAAGTGTCCTAAGCACACATTTACCAGCAGGCAGATGGGGGCCATGTAACTGGCCTGAGAGTCCTGCTTGTAGCTATCTCTCACTGTTGTTCTTTAATTTCCAGAAGTTTAAAAATACCTGTGGTGCCAGGAGATTCTGCTTCTGAGATGGGTCAGGCTTTAGCCATGTGGCCACAGCATCTGGGTATTTGTTGTAAAGCTACAAAAAAGTTGCATATTTATTATTATTTAAAAAAAGCATAGGGACAGACTGAGAAAACTGGGAAAAAACAACTATTCTTCACCAATCTTGACAGATAAGCATACCTTGCATGCATGTAGTCAACTAGGGCCTTAGATATCTTTTTATCTGTGAGCCAGGAACCCTTTCAAAGTGCTTTACACATATTAATTCATTTGATCCCCTCAACTCCCTGTGAGACAGGTATCATTACTATACCCATTTTACAGATCAGGAAATTCAACCACAGTGTACTTAAGTAGTAGGAAGTAGCAGAACCAGGATTCAAACCTAGGCAAACCGGCTCTTAACATTGTGCTTTCTTGTTCCATGTTTGCTGGCTGAGTTTTCCTCTTAGATAAAGCACATCTAAAGCAGAGGTGCCCTTCATTACTGTTGATCTTTATTGTTTCCAGTCCATGGAACACGAAGGAACTCTCCAAGGCTGTGCTGTCTAATGTAGTATCCTCTAACCACATGGGGCTATTCAAATTTAGATTAGTTAAATAAAATGAAAAGTCAATTCTTAGTTGCACTAGCCACATTTTGACTGCTCAATAACCACGTGTCTAGTGGCTATCTTACCAGATAAAGCAGAAATATAATATTAATATCATTGCACAAAACTTCTATTGCTCTGAGGTGCCAAGGATGTAAATGGAATGGCCTTTCCTTCAGCCAAACTTGGAAAATGATGGTAATATGCTAGTGCAGACAAGTGGAAATTGCTCTGAATAAGTGTCATCTGGTTGACGGTATCATCCAGGGCCTGTCACTTCTGTCCCAGTCATGGAGGATGAGAACCCTGCGGGGTCCACAGACTCCCCTCTGCAGCCATCTGTGTGGGGGATGATTAGGAAGGGAACCTGTCGTAGCACTTAGGGTTTCTCTCATGGCTGGCTCTAACCAGAGAGCTTCATAGTGGAAGTTTTTTGCTGAAAGAAGGAGGTCCTTGCTTTAAAAAGATGCAAAATCTATGGGACTAAATGAGTTCAAAGTCCTCTTTTTTATTTTTTCATATACATGTATACTTATATATGCATATGTATATTTCCTCATGACACATGCAATACAAGCTCAGGTATTTATAAACTAAATTTATAATTTTTAAAAAATGATATGAAGGAAATTAAGATGAGTAAAATGAACAGACTAAACCCCACCCAGTAATCCTAACACTCATAGATAATCAGTGTTTATTTTCAGGGGTATATCTTTACAGATTTACCATATATATATGTGTATATAAATATCATATATATATACACATATATATGATATTTAGTAAATACATGCTTTCTTTCTAAGCATATCTTAGTCTTAGCCTGGAAATTTACTCAAGAATTTGCTAATGGAATTTCATCAGAAAAGAACTAATGAATATATGTATACACACACATACACACACACACACACACACACACACACATATATACACATGTATATATATAAATGTATGACTACCTCTTAGTTTCTAGAAGGGTGAGCCTTGAGCTCTTCACTCTTCTCTTAAATACCACTTAATGATTTAAACTGTTATGGGTTCATATGCCTTTTAAAAATGCATCCTTGCCATATTTTATTTTATTAAAAAGACATGAATTATTGCCTCAAATAGTGTGAACTCAATCTTCTACAGAGATGTTAATTTTTCTCGGCTATTATTGTGATTCAACACCTGTGTTGTCAAATCAGTTGGAAAACAGACATACCTATATGCACCCACTCACACATACATACACAGATGCATACACGAACACACACAGAATGCTTCTCTTAATGTCTTCATTAAGCAATCTAATTGCAGTGACCCCAGGCGACTCTATATTGGCCTTTATTCTGTTCAACTCAACTTGAACTCTGTGTGCCTTTTTGTCCAAGCTCCTGGGAACAATGCCCATTTGTTGTTGGCTGGCACATTTTCATCTATTGTGGAGGGTTAGATACATCTATGGTGCTGGTCAAATAATTATAATAAAGAGTTTGGTTCAGTCTTATGTTTGGTTAGAAAAATGTGACCTAACATCAGCTGACAAGCACAATAGATTACAAACAGCAGACATAGACTTTCTTTTCACAAAATGGGCTTCTCAGCAAATATCCCAGGCAATATTGTGAATATTATGGACATACATATGAACTTTAAACTTAGCCTTCAACCAAGAAAAGCAAAAGATGGAATTTCTTCTTTTATGTGGAAAAGTCGCACAATGTTATAAAACTCGTTTTACATGTGAAGACGGCCCAGAGCATTATTTTATTATATTAAAAAAATATGGGTTTTCAGAGCATATATTTGTCAAAAACTATACTGTGCTTAGCAGTGGCCTAGATCCATAGCAGGGCAATCGACAAATACTTGCAAATTAATAGACTTTCCTGGGAAGATAAGGAAAATGGCAGCAGATATATTTGTTTCACCACTTGCAATAGTCACATAAATAATTAACTATAGGATACAGCTAAAAAACGCCTACCTGCTTTTCCTCAGAGCTTCCAGAATCAGCCAGTTTAACCTTTGAAACAGATGAAGAAAAGATGAAGAAAGATTACAATCTGAATGTGTTCCTTGCACCTGGAAGCACACAGTTCATTTATCTTCAGGAATTTTCTGGAGGATTCAGCTGTACTCACCGGCAGAGCATAGGTAAGGCTGAGCAGGCAAAAGCAAATCACGGCAATTCTCATGGTGGTGATTTTTCCTGCGAAATATGTTGGAAGGAATATTTGATATCTTTATAGGTTAAAACAGTGACATGTTTTTATACTATCACATTACAAAATAATCACAAATAAATGCATTTCTATAGAATACGCTCTCCTAGAACCTTTTCTTTTACTATTATGGTCTTTCAAGTTCATATTTATATTGCCACCTATTCTCCATCTCTTACTATTAGGCCAGGGAAAGGGGAGTTTTACAGGTTTGTATTTATTCAACTTTCAAATGTAGAGTTCCAGAGATTATACCATTACTACATGACATCTCCTGCTACATAAACCTAAAAACAGATCAACAGTAATTTAATTAAAATAATAAGCTAGGATGGGAATACTTACTTTTCAGGGAAAAAAAACACACACACAAAAAATGAAAGACATTGGCTTTCTTCATTTTTCCAACATACATTTAAAATGTGATTTTTAACTTAAATTATAAAGTAGGTGCTACTTATGTGAAATGAAACTATCTCTGAAGTTAGGTATTTAAGTAAGATGTTCTAAAAATTTGAAATACAACAGAAAACACTGGGACAGTCAACAGCTTTTCTAGTTGTGATAATGGTTCTACATAGTGTCACACAGATATCTTGGCAAGCATTTTAACAGTTAAATTTAAAAGCAGTATACTCAGAAAGGGACTTTTTCCCTTGAAAATTAGATAAATACAATAATTTTTAAAATAGCATCATCATTGACCTAATTAGCACAACTAAGTAAGGTCCTTTTTCTTTTAAATCTCTCTATAGTCATCTATCTACTTACAATGATAGAGATATAATCATCCCAAAGGGGCAAATAATTACTTTTTTCTGGTTAGATGCAGTAGTTTCTGGTTTCTTGGAGACCCAGAGGAACTCTTTTTAAGCTTTGGAAGTACTTTTAAGGATTCTTAAGTTTTATATTCAACTTTCAAAATTCCTAGGCATCTTTGCTCCAGGGACCTGCAATGTATCTTGTATCTGATCTGTTCATTCAAAAGACTAGAACAATATAAATTGGTTTAACTGCATTTCAGTTAAGACTATCCTGCTTAGAACTCTGACTTTCCCATGAGATTCAACTGAATGCATGGACAGCAGCACAGCAGCAAACCGCAGGCTTACCTCGGCCGAGGTTGAGAAGGCTGAGAAGGCTGCAGCTGATGTGTGAGGAGTCCGGTCCCAGGCGATGCTGATGCTGCCTTCTCCTCCTGCTGCTGACGACCCAGACCGCCCAGAATTTAAATGCTGCTCCAGACATCCTCCGCGACTCAGGAGGCGGAGAGATGTGTCATGAGGTTTTCTGCCACTGCCCAACCCACCTGCTCCCACACTTCCCACTCTGGTTTTGTGGTTAAAAAAAAAAAGACACACACACACACACACACACACACACACACACACATCAACAGCTAAGACATGACTCATGTACAGCATAATTAACAAGCTTTTTCATATATAGAATTGGCATTCAGCATCCAGACAGGGCACTTAAGGCTTCCATAAAGGAGGAAAGGGGAAATTTAAAAAAAAAAAAGGAAAAGTAATTCTGATACAGATTTTATTCATTGTCCCTAATTTAGAGAAAAAATATAAATGTAAATCAGTCCTAGATAAAATTAAACCGATTCTTGTTTCTTTCAGTTTAAGTAACAGAGAAAGGGAATGTCTGCGACCACAGATGCTGCAGCGATTACATTTAGGGAAGAGCTGGAAGGTTGCAGTTCAAGTGCAGCGTTCAGAGACCCTCCTCTATTCCTTAGTACTCAGTTTTGCGAGTTTCAGGGTGCAACAGCTCATCACTTAGACTCATGGCATTAGTGACATTAAAATTCCTGTTCATGTCCATTAAGTTGGATATACAGTGACCTTTCCAAGGCATGGATTTCTGTCGCACAGATTGGTTTGGAGGTGATGAACCTGCTCACTTGCTATATGAAATCGAAGAATGGAGGCTGGGCATGGTGGCTCACACCTGTAACCTCAGTACTCGGGAAGGCTAAGGCAGGAGGATCGCTTGAACCCAGGAGTTCAAGACCAACCTGGACAACTTAGCAAGACCTTGTCTCTACAATAAATTAAAAAATTAGCCAGGCGTGGCAGTGTGTGCCTGTCGTTCCAGCTACTCAGGAGGCTGAGAGGAGGATTGCCTGCACCTAGCAGATCGAGGCTGCGATGAGCTGTGATCCTCATGAGCGTGCCTTTGCACTCCAGCCTGGGTGACAGAGTGAGACTCCAACTCAAAAAAAGAAAAAAAAAAAAATAGAAGCATGGTGATTTTCTCTAGCTGTTGCAGAAGGAGAGTAGCTTCTGACTGAGAGTTGGGTGACCCCTGGGGCAAGCCACTTCAGGAGGCAGACTGTGGCTTTGAACTCCACTGTCACTAATGACCTGAGTAACCCTGGCCAAATCGCTTAGTCTACCTATACATGCAGACACGATGACCTAGCTCAGTGGGTTTTGGAGTTTCACGTGAATTAGTATCTGTAAACTAGCAATGCCTGACACACATTAGATGCAGACGCCCTGAATACCTTAAGGACTATGTCTGTGTGTTAACTGCTACAGAAACTTTTAGAAGGAATAGATTGGAATAATTTGCAATGTTTTTAAATGGGATAGGTTATTAGGACGAGAGTAGATGTAAGATCTTTAAACTGTGCTCATCAGTAGGAAAATGTGTACATTTCTAAAGGAACAGGTGAGATTTTGGAATGTTGTTTTTTTCCTTATTACCCTCCCCAGGGTATATAAAGTTAGCTGCTTAATAAGGATAACATTTTTAAAATTTCTATATTAAAAACACTTTGCTAAGTATTTAAAAGGCTACTGAGAGAAAATTACAGGTGAAGTCTAAATATTGGAGAATTCAGGACTAGCAGAGCTCTGGTATTTAATGTTTTTTGTTTTGTTTTGTTTTAAAACTTAACGTCATCATGAGATTGCTTCTTTTCTTCACCTTTCACCTGCCTTTCTCAGTTGTGAAATGAGGATTTCACTATCCGTTTACCTTACGCCTCCATGGTAAGAACCATGTGTGAATTGAGATCAAAGATCCACGGTTCTATTATTAGTTCTAAGGTGTCAGATCCTATTACCCAATGTTGCTCTTAATATAAATATAGATTAAACCATTTCCTGCAGTGTTAGTGGTAAGTATTATGAACATTTGATGGGGGAAAAATATGTCTCTTTTAAATTGGACGTATTCCAAATGAATCGATATTGTTGATTTGTGGATAATATGCACACACATTAATAATTCAGATGGCCCCGTCTCTCTAGAATATAAAGCACATGAATTACAAAAGCTGCAAAATAAACTTCTTATTGCTGCTTTTAAAAATCATGATCTTCCTTCTATACACATCACTCACCGAAGCCTGTCATGTTGTCATTTTAGTGGAAGGAAGTCCACACATCCTAAAAACAACGAGATTTCCACAGGATTGGCAATCGTTTACTTTGTGCCCACGGGAATGATTCAGTACGACATTGGGGTTATAGGAATAAATGTGGCTTGAGCACAGCCATCCCGAGATGAACCATATGACCCTGCCGAGGAATTTTGGCTGCAGCTCCACAGTGCCACACGGTGGCAGCGTTTCTGGAAAGGCTTTCAGACCACAAGCAGGCTCTATCCATTTTCTTATTCCAGTAGGATGGAGCAACCACGTGTTAAACGGCACAGCCACAGCTGTGATGCGCTCGGTTTCTTGGAATGCCAGGTGAGGAAATACATATTTCCCAGCAATGACCCACTACGCAATCGGGGACAGGGACCAAGAGAAACCAAAGCATTCTTGTTCTGCTCGTCTATCGCCCTCAGCAATCCCAGGCTGCTCTTATTGTCTCCTTTCCCCACTTCCCACACTCACTTGAAAAGTTGCTAATCCCAAGGGCTCACTCAGAGCAAAGCCTTGTGAATTCACGGGTCAAGAATGTGTCTGGGATGCCTCAACGTTGAGAAGATAAAGTGATTTGGAATGCGAGGCAATTCTGTCAAGTACAAAATGTATATTGTGTCATTCTGACTTTTTTTTGGAGTTGGAGTCTCACTCTGCCATGCAGGCTAGAGTGCAGTGGCACGATCATGGTTCATCACAACCTCGAACTTTTGGGCTCAAGTGATCCTCCTGCCTCAGTCTCCTGAGTAGCTGGGACTGCAGGTGCATGCCACCATATAATTTTTCCACCTTGGCCTTTCAGAGTGTCAAGATTATAGGTGTGAACCACCATGCCCAGCCTCATTTTGACTTTGGAGAAGGCTCATGTTTCTTGCTTTTTGTTTTCAAATAAGTTGCTGCTGTTTATTTTTTCTGAGTTGGATTTTCCAATAGTCAGAATTAACATGTTAAATGATTTAAATCACAGAGGTGCAATCTGTAGTATTTCCACAGTTTCCATTATTGATTAGGTTAATGGTTGGTTGTTAGAATCAAAAGGTCAAAATGCCTAAATTCCCTCTAAACCTTGTCTGTGGAAAGGAAAAATTTTAGTTGTTAAACTGAAATGCAAAAAGTGATCTTAAAATACACACTAGAAGAGGACATATGGGAACATATAAAGAGCACTATAGGCTCACACCTATAATCCCAGCACTTTGGGAGGCTGAGGTGGGAGGACTGCCTGAACCCAGGAGACCAGCCTGGACAACATAGCAAGTATGAATGAGCTACAGCTTATGAACAGAAAGGGATACAAGGATCATTAAATCCCTAATATCATTGGTTCAGTATCCTACACTGACATGGTAATGCGAGGCATTGTCAGGATGAATTGAAACAAAACAAAAAGCATTGTATTGCATGGTTCAGAGCTAGGCTCATGCATCCGACGCAACACATGTGACACAGTACATCCCACCTCAAAGATGATTTGATGTAACGAGAAATGACAGATTGGGGGCCAGGATGAAAGACTGACTCATATGCTTGAGCTAAAGAATAGATTAGATAAGACAAGGATTTCATGTGGAACAGGTGAGCATACTTCTGCACAGGGCCAAAGAGTAAATATTTTAGGTTTTGCAGGCCATATGGTCTTTGTCATGACTATCCAACTCTCCTCTTGTAGCACTCAAGCAGCCATAGACAATGCACAAGTGAATGGGTGAGACCATATGCCAATAAAACTTTATCAACAAAAACAAGCTGTGAGTGAATTGGGTTCAAGGGTTTGCTGACCTGTGATCTAGAAAGTAAAGCCAAAACCTGCATGCTGTTGAAGTCTTCTAGTGTGGTCCCTGATTAAAAGCTTCCAGATGTCAGAAAAAACCCAGATGTCAAGAAGCAGCTCCTGAGCTCATAATTCCAGCTCCAGTACTGCTTTCTGAGTACACTTAATTCATTATCACTAAGGACGTCTTTTTTTATTTGAACCAAAACTTCTGCTCTGATCTCTGTTCTTTGCGTTTTTTTGTCCTTCTAGAATTTGAATTGTCTTAGAGCTGAGATGGAGCCACAAGTCAAGAACTGCCCCCCCTATTTTTTTCTCAGTGCCCTGCCTTCTTCTTATCGCTCTTCCAGCTGGGAGATTCCAGGGCAGGAATCACTTCACTAGATTAGGAAATGAAAATCTTTAATAAAGTTCTCCTTTTTGTCTTTTTTTGGGATTCCTACTACCAATTATTTTCAAAGATGCTTTTTAGTTAGCTAAATAGAACCATACAAGTGTATTTTTAAATTATAGCAACTGAAACTGGTGTTTTTAAGCCTCTGATGTTAAATTATGTTATTTCAGAACAACTGAAATTAATATTCACACGCCAACATATAAAAATAGGTGTTTTATACGGTAAGTCCCCTACTTATGAACCTTTAAGTTGTGAGCTTACAAAGATGCAAATGTGGGTTCACACGTCCAGTCGCATTAGTTCACGTGTCTGGCATCCATTGTCACGTGTGTGCATCTTCTACAGGTGGTTGTGCTTTTGTGTACTTTACGGTACTGTGTAGAGTACAGCAGAACAGTATCTTTATTGCAAGCCCAAGATGTCCAGAAGCAAGCGTAAAAGCAGCAGTAGATAGAGTTGACTCCATCAAGGAGCCAGAAACTGTGCCATCTATGTCAGTGTGAGTGAAATGGCAGCTTGCTCTCCAACTCCTATTGCTGACAATCCTCTAGCTCTCCTCTCCCTCTTCCAGTCAGTAACTCCTCTTGCCTGTTCACTCGATGCCAGCTCTGGTGTGCCAGCTGTTGTACTGGACTGTACTAGTGTACTTTCAAAGGACTGTACTGTAAGATTAAAAGTGTTTTCTTAATTTTTTTGTTCTTTTTATGTATTATTTGTGTGAAAAGTATTATAAACTTTAAAAAGTATTATAAAGCTACAGTTTTATAGAGCCAATTGTGTTAGTTGGGCACCTGGGCTCACTTTGTTGGACTTACAAATGATTTGGACTTAAGAACGTGCTCTCAGAATGGAACTCGTTTGCATATAGGGAACTTACTGTAATTTTGTGCAATATTTTTACTCCAATACTTACAGATTATATTGAGTGCTTTCTTGATTTTCTTTTCCAAATTCTTCAACTACTTACTTATACCTTTAGGTTTTATGAATTTTTTGATTTAAAAAATTAAATCATTTGTGTGAGAGAAAGATTTATACACAGATGGCCATGTACCCACTCATACCTGGTATAGTAGGATTCAAGTTTAATTGATTTTATTTCCTCATCTTGTCCTCGTCTGCCTGTCCACCTGGTTAATACTCAGAATAGAAGATAGGAACACACACAAAATAAACCAGCTGCCCATTTTACAAAAATACTGTGAAAGTAAAGCATGTTTTTGAAAAACAGATTTAATGTATATAGAATCTTTATCTTTTTAAAAAGAAAAAGTATAATTTTTAATTTTATCTAACAGTCAAACCATCAAAGATGACAAGATTTAAATAAGTCTGTCACCCTTTTCCTTCTAAATTCAGAATACCACCATCTCTAAGATGTAAGCTGGATTCTTAAGAGATCAAACTTGATGAAACAACATGTATATCTGAAATCTTGCTAGAGGTTAAAACACCACAATTGTACTTGAATCTGATCCATTTCCACGTAAACAAAAATAAAGCTGAAACCCCAGTCTGAGATGCTTGGGCACTGTCTAAAAGGAGAAAAAGGCCACTTTCCTGACCCCAGCCTCCACTTCCTCCTCATCTCAGACAAGTGGGTGTACAGCGTGGCTGACACACCACACATAACCTCTTCTGCTGCTTCACTAAGAACTCTGGCTAACCTCCTGGCCACACTGTGATCCATAGACCGAAAGACCACCAATGGTTTGGGAATATCATGAAATGTACAGGAAAGGGTCAAAACTGCCGCTTCCAACCATAAACACTTTCTAACATAACCTACTGTTTCCTCTAATTATGGTCTTCCCATATTAGGATGGTAGAGTGTTTTAAAATTCTTCAAGTTTCCTAGAATTTACCACCCACACAATATTTTATTTGATGAGAAGCAACTAAGACTAAAATTAATCTGTAAACATACCACTACCAGTAAACAGAAGTAATTCAAAACCTGCAGAGAACATGACTTTAAGTTCTCATAGTTAAAAAAAATTTTTTTTTTGGTAGAGACGAGGTCTTTCTATGTTGCCTAGGCTGATCTCGAACCCCTGGGCTCAAGCAATCCTCTAGTGTTGGCTTTGCAAAGTGCTAGAATTACAGGCGTGAGCTACTGTACCCAGCAAGGTTGATTTTTAACTTCATATCTACCTGTCCCTGTTGGCTCCTTGCTGAGCAGGCCAAAATGCAAAAAGTGTCCAAAAATCAGGTAGCTTAATTAAGAAATAAAAGCATAGGATTTTGTATGAACGATTCAGAGGTTGAAAGATACATTTATTTAGTGGGAGGTAGCTGTGGCCTCTCTCTTCCCAGAGGCAAGTGAACTATTTTTATTTGTTTGTTTGAGATTCAGGGAGTATATGCAGGTTTGCTACGTGGGTATATTGCGTGAGGTTTGACTTCTATTTTTTTTTTTTTTTATGAAAACCATCAAGAGCTTTTATTTTATAATTTACACTAGATAATAAAATTAGACTCACCTCTCTGCATATCAACTAATCTATCTTTTCAGCTGTCTTCAATATTTATTTATTTGTTTTAAAATTTTATTTTATTATAGAGATGTGGGGTTTAAGTAAGGGTTAACTACACAAGTAGGTTGCATGCCGGTGAAGTCTGGGCTTCCAACTGGCCCTCACTTCTCCTGGTTTAGGACCAAGTACCCTTTGTGTTGTCATGTCCTTCTTCCTTCCGCCCTTCCTCCCTGGCAGTGCCCAGTGGCTGCCGATCCCTCCCTTGTGCTAATGTGACTAGTGTTCAGGGCCCACTTATGAGTGAGACCATGTGGTATTCAGTTCTTTGTTTCTGTGATCGATCACTTAGTATGATGGTCTCCAACTTCATCCAAGTTGCTGTGAAGTCCATGATTTTGTCCTTTTTTATGTTTGCATAATACTCCACTGTGTATATATATCACATTTTCCTTATCCAGTCCACTTTTGATGGGTAATGGGGTTGGTTCTTGGTTCCACGTTTTTGCAATTGTGAATAGTACAGCTATAAACATGTGTGTGCAGATGTCTTTTTGGTAGAACAATGTTCCTTTGGGTATATTCCCAGGAGGGGGATTGCTGGATCGCATGAAAGGTCAATTTTTAGTTCTTTTAGAAATCACCACACTGCTTTCCATGGAGGTTGAACTAGTCTGCACTAGGTTTGGGCTTCTATTGAATCTATCACCCAAATAGTGAACATGGTATCCAAACGGTAGTTTTTCAACCCATGTCTCCCTCCCTCCTCCGAAGGTCCTCAGTGTCTGTTGCTCCCATCTTTATGTCCATATGTACCCAGTGTTTAGCTCCCACTTATTAGTAAGAACATGCATGTGGAGGTTTTATTTGTTTGTTTGGAGTTGGAATCTCACTCTGTTGCCCAGGCTGGAGTGCAGTGACATGCTCATGGCTACCGCAGCCTCAACCTGCTGGGCTCAGGTGATCCTTCCACCTCAGCCTGCCAAGTAGCTGGGACTACAGGCTCACCACCATGCCCGGTTAATTTTTTGATTTATTGTAGAGATGAGGTCTCACCAAGTTGCCCAAGCTGGCCTTGAACCCCTGGGCTCGGGCAATCCTCTCTCCTCAGACTCCCAATGTGCTGGGATAACAGGCATGAGACACTGCACCTGCCACATGCAGTATTTAACTTTCTGTTTTTGTGCGAATTTGCCAAGAATAATGGCTCAGAGGCAAGGTAATTTAACAATATCAAATGGAGTTTGTGATATAGGCAAGAAAAAATTCAGGTTCCCTAGTTTCCAACATTGGACACCATCCACTAACACCTGTACCAAAGCTGATTCTCTTCTGGTGAAAGTGGGAAAAACAAAAACAGAACCCAGAGAAACCTGCTATTTCTATAAATATATGCTTTGATACTGCATACCATCTCCTTGTGGAATTAAATTAATCACATACTTATTGTATTAAATAATCAACTCAAATTTTAACATGTTAGTAACCTCATATGAACTTATTTTGGTTTTTGATGTGAAGAAAAATCATATATATATGTTCTCACTCATAAGTGGGTGTTCTCACTCATAAGTGGGTCCTGAACATTTGTCACAATATTATGGGGGGGGGGGTGCGCACATAATACCAATAAGGGTACCTGAGTCAAAACCAGAGGAAGCGAGGCCCAAACTTCACCTGCATGTAGATTACTCGTGTGCCTAACCCTGACTTGTACCCAACATCTTTAAAATAAAATAAAATAAAATAAAAAGACACATGTCGCATGTTCTCACTCATATGTGGAAGCTAAAAAAATTGATCTCATGGAAGTAGAGAGTAGGATGGTGGTGACTAGAGACTGGGAAGGGTGTGGATGTATGCGTGGAGGGATTGCGTGGATGAATCGGGGCTGGTTCATGCCCACAAACATACTGTGAGACAGAAGAAAGAATTCTTAGCATTCGATAGCACAGTAGGGTGACTATGATTCTAATAATTGATGGCATATTTCAAATTAGCTAGACGATTTGAAATGTTCCCCACAAGAAATGGTGTATTTGAGGTGATGGATCCCCTAAGTACCCTGATTTGATCAAGATATCACATGTACCCTGTCAATGTGTACAGTTATCATGTATCAATAAAAAAGAAAGGAAAGGTAAAAGTTAGATAGATAGATATATGTTATAGAACCATACCTTTATGTCATGAGTCTAGTGATCTGGAACACAGATGCTAAAATTTTAAAAAAACTATGCATTGAGCAATATTTTGTGCACAGTATTGCATTAATGAAGGTAACATCTGCTATTGTAACAGATACCAAGTACTTAAGGCAATAGAAGCATGTTTCTCGTCCTTA
The DNA here is from genome assembly GCA_963574415.1 of Tarsius wallacei. NCBI lineage: Eukaryota > Metazoa > Chordata > Mammalia > Primates > Tarsiidae > Tarsius > Tarsius wallacei. The sequence goes on from CAUYQG010261810.1 coordinate 28,551, forward strand.
TAATATCCAATATCAGGTTCCTGGTCAGCAGACAGCTGAAGTCATGTCCTCTTTGGGGTCTGCCCTCCAGAAGTGCCTCAGGATCCTTTCCACCTGGCTGAAGGGTGAGGAAGAAGACTATGGAGGAGGTGCTCTTAGCTTTTAGGCACTTCAGCCTGAAAGTGAAACATGTCACTCTGGTTTCCATTCCTTTGGCAAGAGCTGGTCACATGGCCACACCTAAATGCAAGGGAGGCTGGGAAATGGAGTTTCTTTTTTTTTTTTTTTTTTGAGTTGGCATCACTCCGTCGCCCAGACTGGAGTGCAGTGGCCGCTCCCGCCACGCAGCCTCGACCTGCTGGGCTCCGGCGATCCTTCCGCCTCAGCCTTCCGAGTAGCCAGAACTACAGGCGCGCGCTACCACGCCCGGCTAATTTTTTGATTTATTGTAGAGATGAGGTTTCGCCTGCCCAGGTGGGTCTCGACCCCGCGGGCTCAGGCAATCCGCTCACCCCAGCCTCCCAAGGCGCGGGATTACAGGCTGAGCCACCGAGCCCGGCTGAAATGGAGTTTCAGCTGGGCAGCTGCTTTTCAGCGACTACTCTGAAGAGGATGAATCTTTGGTGCACAACCAGCGATACCTGCCATAATTGTTCTGGTGGGTTCTATAAGGAGTTCAAATGTAGTAAGACACAAGGCTGACTGGGAAATGTGTCTTTCTCTAGATCTATGGTGCCTGTTAAAATGTGAGAAGAAAATCATTCAAAGTGTAGAGAACCAAGACAACAATATCTAAGGTCATTATATGCTTTAAGTACGAAGCTAATGATACTAATCCACAGTCAGTAGGTGGGTGCTTTCAACTGGTGAGCCATAGTTGTTTGAGATTAGCAGAGACTTGCTGACATGCTCATATGTGGGATGGTTTGTGACTGTGGCATGGCATTTGCTGGGTGGTCTATGTGGAAAAATAAATCTTTGCATTTTTATTAGATTTTAACTTGTTAGAGGCAAGATTTTTACAAATCTTGACATTGACAAGATTTCACTCATCAATATCATTGTAACTTATAGCCTTTGTTGTATAATTTTTTAAAAATTTCAACCAACTTTGGTCAAAGTTGTATGCTTATAATTTTGATTCACATCTTAGAAGTTAGCCTCTAAACATCAACTTCTCAACTGAACTGCATCTCAGCATCCTTTCAAAAGATTTTCCTAACTCTGACAAGTGGAATTAACCACTTCCTTCTCTGGGTCCCTGCAGACTCTGTGAATACTTGAATATTTTTCCAAAGAGTAAATGAAATCAGATAAATAGTTGTGACTGACACAGTAATTAGCTTTTATTAAAATACTCTGAAAAAAATTGAGGTCATAATACTGAATTCCTATAGTTAGGAATATTAGACATAATGTATATTTTTAAATCTAGTACATTAGAAGTGTTCCATAAAATATATGCAATTACCATTATTGTTATTATTATTTTGAATGTCTCTCCTTTTAACAAGCACAGGTAGAATTGTTGGGCTTGCTTTTTTGTTACCACAGAAAAAGTAAATGCTCAGGGCATAACAATTAGAAGGGACTATTTCTTAGAGGAAAACCAAGCTGTAAAAGTTGGATAAGCATGGATGAGAAGAGGACAGATTTTGGAAACAAACTCTGATTCTGGATAACTCTTGAACGATTTCATCAGATACAGGGTGAAATTAGTAGGTTGTCTAGAGCAGTGGCACTCATAGACGCTTGGGAATAAAGAAGATGTGAATGCAGGAAAAGCAAATCTAAAAACATCCCCAGATGATGGGGAAGCCTGATATGCCTGATCTGTTTTGCAATGAAACTGCCCCCTAAAACCACAAGAGGCATTTTCCAGGAAGGAAAAAAACCAGTCTCTCCAGTGAGTTTCTCCTCAATCTCCCACTCTTGGTGTAACAGAATCTGAAATAGATTCACGTGACCCATACTGAGAAAAAAATGCCTCTAGAAAACACATATTGTGAGAAGTAAGGATAACAAATTCTCAGAACGTGAAGGGGATCAGAGTCGTATGTTGGGAGTGATTTCTTAAAAAAAAAAAAATTCTTATTTTTACCAATATTAGAATAATGTTCATTCATTTCTTAATCTATGATTTAAAATATAGCAAAACACACAAGGTATTTTACTAGAAACATCTTAACCTTCAACTTTCACTCGACTACTGGCCTGTTGGAGATTCTTCATGTCAAAACCTTCCTTTCCTGGTTTTTAATTTGAATGTCTCTTATACGCTTAAGGCCATCTCTATTTTTACAGCCCATTGGCTCTTCCTTTTGTAATGTCAGTATTTTATTCCTCACCAACTTAGAAAAGGAAACATAAATCACAGAATTTTAGAGCTGAAGTTGATCTTTGAAATAATCCAGATGAACACTGTCAAGGAATTTGAGACCCAGACAAGTGAAAGGATTTGCCAGAACCCCATAGGAAAGGATTTGAGAATGGAAGGGAGAAAATAGGCTCTTCACATTCTGTAATGGCACTTTTAAAGCATATAAAGAAATTGTTTTAAGAACCCAGTCGTAGCCGGGCTCGGTGGCTCAGCCTGTAATCCCGCGCTTCAGGAGGCTGAGGTGAGTGGATTGCCTGAGCCCGCGGGTTCGAGACCCGCATGGGCAACTCGGCGAGACCTCATCTCTATAAATCAAAAAATCAGCTGGGCGTGGTAGCGCGCGCCTGTAATTCCAGCTACTTGGAAGGCTGAGGCGGAAGGATCGCCGGGAGTGGTGGCAGGGAGCGGCCACTGCACTCCAGTCTGGGTGACTGAGTGAGACTCCAACTCAAAAAAAAAAAAAAAAGTACCCAGTCGTAGCTCTAGCTTCCGGGAGTTGATACTAAATGCAAATGTTATGTGTAGCTCCCAGATGAAGCATTATTGCAATAGTGCTCTTTCATTCACTTGTTCCCCTAAACATTTACTGAGAGCCTAGCAAGAAACTGTGGATACAAACAGAAATAAATCCCAGTGTCTGCCTGCAGGAAGCTTTCTTTTTAGTCTGAAGAGACAAGCCTGTAAGGCAATAAAGTATCACAGGTGCTGTGCTAGACCATGTACAGACAGAGAGAGGCACACAGGTAGGGGGTTATTTCTATCTATTCAGATCAGGAAAGGCCTTCTAGGGGATTCTTGAGTGCTTGATGTGAATTGAGTCTGAAAGAGGTGCAAATATTTCCCAGGCAGGTGTCGATGGGACTGGGGAAATATTCTAGACAGAAGGACCATGCAGTGTGAGTAAAGGAATGGAGACTTGAAATACAATGGTGTGTTTGGGAACCCCATGTGGCTCTGGGTGCTTACCCCAAGGGAGTGCAAGGAAAGAGGTCAGTAAAAAAGAAGGCTGGAGAGACAGGAGGATGCTGGACCCCAAAGGACCACCTTGTGTAAGACATAGCATTCACCCGGGCAGTCCTCTGTGGGCATGAGAGTCTTGCCTGAAGTTTTCAGGTGTAATCAAGCAAAGAGCTACTTCTAATGAGATCTAGAGATGTTTAAGTTGGGACTTTATGAAAGCAACAGAAAATAATCAGGAATAATTCAGTTAACATAAGCATTATATACATTTTATAATAGAGTTAAATTTCTCCATTCACTGAATAAATATTTCTTGGCACATAAACGGTTGGGGAATTTACATTCTACTGAGGTATTCAAACATTAAAGAAGAACTCAAAATTTAATTATAAATTTTTTAAATTATATATTTAAAAAAACATAAATGTTACACCATAGGATAGCGACATTAATGTACGGTATTCTTTATTTTTAAATTTTTTAGTCGTTTATTTATTCTCCTTATTTTATTATTGACATGTGGGATGCAAGTCAGGATTAGATACATGGGAAGTCTACGTGTAGGTGAAGTTTGGGCCTCCCACTGCTCCTTACTTCCTCTGGTTTATGATCGTTATCCTTAGTAATGTCACATGTCCTTACTCCTCCCTCCCCCCTGGCAGTGTCCTGTGACTGCCGATCTCTCCCTTGTAGTATTGTGATAAATGTTCAGGATCCACTTATAAGTGAGAACACACGTGGTACTCAGCTCTTTGTTTCTGTGCTAGATCACTGAGTATGATGGACTCTAAATCCATCCATCTGATTTGCTGTGAAGTCCATGATTTTGTCCTTCTTTATGGCTGCATAATACTCTATCATGTGAGTTATTCTTTAACTGGAATTGGCAAAACAAACAAAAAACCTTAGCCAGTGTGGCTAGAAAAAATATGAATTAGCTGCTCCTTTTGCTGTCTAGTTTTTGTCCTCTTTCTGATTTTTTTTTTTCTATTCTGCACTGAAATGGTCACCTTTTTGTATTAATCTTATAATGGATTTTCTACCGAAAATTACCCCAATCCTGGGCTCAAACAATCCTCCTACTTTGGCCTCTCAAAGTGCTGGGATTACAGGCATGAGCCACTACGCCCATCCTTTAAGTCATTTTTTAAAAAATCCATGATAAAGCAGAAATTGGCATTTAACCCTATGGCAGGTGCAATGGTTAGAATGTTTTTGTCCCTCCAGAATTCGCATTAAAATTTAATCCCCACTCCAATGATATTGGGAGCTGTGGCATCTAGGAGGTGATGGTATTTAGGAGGAATGGTATTAGGTGCCCTTATAAAAGGGCTGGACCGAGGGCGTTTCCCTTTTTGTGAACTTCTGCCTTCTGCCAAGTGAAGACCCAGTAATAAGGCATCATCTTGGAAGCAGAGAGCAGCCCTCACCCTGCTGGGACCTTGATCTGGGGCTTCCCAACCTCTAGCACTGTGATAAATACATGTTTGTTTCTTATAAATTACCCAGTCTCTGGTGTTTTGTTACAGCAGCACAAATGGACTAAGACAGTAGGGTTGCTAGATTTAGCACATGAAAATTCATGATACCCATTTAAATTTGAATTTCAGACATAAAATGAATAATGTTTTGGTATAAGTTTGTCCTAAATATACAAATGTTTTTATACGTGCAATATTTGGACCATATGTGTACTACAATATTGCTTATCTGAAATGCACATTTGACTAGGTGTCCTTATATTATCTGGCAACCCCATCCTAAGGGCAATGAAAAGAGCAGTGTAGTTTTTTGAACAGCAGGATTACATAATAAAATGAAATTTCAAAGGGACCAGTTCTGACTTAATTAGCTTCTATGATACCCCAAGATCCTCATCTTGTATCTTTCTGATCCAAGGATGAATCCATTCAACAAACATTTATGGGTGTCTGCTTGGTGTGAGGAGCCGTGCCAGCCACTGGAGATCAGCATCAAAGTAGGTTCCACGTTCACCTTCAAAAAAGGACAAAATCTTCTCTTCTGTGGATACTTGTTATAGGGATTTTGAGGGGGTGACTGAAAGTAAGAAAGTGCCAAATTTGCTAAAAACAGATCAAGTGGTTGTGTTTATTGTTGTGACTACAGATTTAAAAAGTGCCAAATTTGATAAGCACAGATCAAGTTGTTAGTAAATGTCTGTTAGCTTACAAACTTTGGTGTTTTCTGGGTGGTTTTTCAAACATCTTTGTTGTTTTTAAATGTAATAAATGCTTAAGATAAGAATATTTTTGAAATTGAGAAATTATTGACGAACACTCTGTAAGAGCTTGAACAATGCTTTATTTTCTTTGAGTCCTCATCATCCTTCCTAGTCTTCTGAAATAGTCACTGAAAAATCTCTGTGGAAGTGTAAAGAAAAAATAGAATTTGGCAGAATGTGATTTACTAGTATAAATGTGTTGTATTTGGCTTTATGACTGTATGCTCGGAAAGCAGAAAAGCAAAACTCAATAAGGAAATAGCCTGCAACTAAATTTCAATAAATGTCCCAGAACATGGAGCATTTGTGTCAATATATTTTCGTTTGTAGTTTTAAATACATTATTCCCATGATGTAATATCATCGGATGACTGACCAGTTACTACATGAGTTCTAAAATTCTTAATTTCTTGATTGCTTAATAGCTTTCTGGTGGGGAAAGGATGACTCTGTGTAGCCACAGAAAGTGGAAGAGAAAATGGGAACGTCCTGACATCTTAGTCTGTTTTCCGTTGCTCATAACAGAATACTTCAAACTGGGTAATTTATAAAGAAAAGAAATTTATTTCTTACCGTTATGGAGGCTGAGAAGTCCAAGGTTGAGGGGCCGTATTTGTTGGGGGCCTTCTTGCTGGTGGAGTCCCATTCCCCTGATAACCTGCTGACTCATTAATCCATTAATTTATTAGCCCTCATGACCCAGTCACCTTTTAAGGGCCCCACTTCCCAATACTCCACATGGAGGATTAAGTTCCAGCATGATTTTGGAGGGGACAGACACTGAAACCATAGCAACCAATCAGGCCCTGCCTCTCAGATTCAGTCCTCTTATCCTTGCTCAACTCAGGATCAGAGGGAATGGCCTCTTAGGTGGCATTTCCCAAGCCTTCATGTCATCTTGCCTTTTGCTAGTTTCAGTAAGTCAGTGGTACTGAAGGAGGTAGATGATCAGGAAGGGGAAAAGCCTGGATATTTTTCCTTCTTTCTCTATGCATCCACTAGCATCTCTGACTGGCCTATGTCTTCCTCATGGCTTCAGGTTTCATGGTGACCCTGGGCTCCACCATTCCTGTTCCCTTCTCTGGTTTTGGGGTGGCAGTGACTACCTGATGCTGTTGCCTCATTGAGCCTGTTTTAGCTTCTCAGGTCTTTCATTTTCCATAGTATCAACTCCCTGTGTTAAATTCTTTCTGTTGTGTGTACCTGATAGTGTCTAGTTTCCTGGTTAGACTTCGATTGATATAGGGAGCATAGAAATTTTTAGGAAAATATAAAGACATTAAGGATCCATATTTCTCTCTCCTTGTCTTCTCCAGAAAATATCAAATAAATCAACAACTGTTTCTTTAGCACTAGTGCTTTCTCTATTTCAAGGATCAGAGACTGAGAAGGGTCTTTCAGATTTTGAAGAATGTTTAGCTGGTAGAGCTTGACCCAATGTTTTGCCTCAAGCCAGGTTTTTCTTCATTTTCTCAGTAAGCACAATTTACTTTTTTTTTGTTTTAGTGCAGGGGAGATGCTATCCCTTCTGGATCAATAATTCTTAAGATGAATGAGTAAGAAAAAGGGGGATAAAGAAAGGACAAATTACATGGAAAAAAGGAGTTAAATGATAAGGGAAAGAAATCAGGAAGATTATGTGGAATCAAATAACATAACTGTTCTCTTTGAGAAGGGCAATAGCACTGATTAGAAGAGAACTACAGACTGGGTGTGGTAGCTCAAGCCTGTAATCCTAGCACTTTGGGAGGCAAAAGCAGGAGGGTTGCCTGAGCCCAGGGATTCGAGATCAGCCTGGGCAACTTGGTGAGACCTCGTTTCTACAATAAATTTAAAAAGTAGCTGGGTGTGGTGGTGTGTACCTGTAGTTCCAGCTACTTGGAAGGTTGAGGCGGAAGGATCTCCTGAGCCCAGCAGTTCAAGGCTGCGGTAGCCATGAGCGTACCACTGCACTCCAGTCTAGGTGACAGAGTAAGACTCCAACTCAAAAAAAAAAAAGAGAACTACAAAATATTTTTTTTGGCTGGGCATGTGGCTTACACCTGTAATTTTAGTACTTTGGGAGGCAGCAGTGGGAGGATTGCTTGAGTCCAGAAGTTTGAGACCAGCCTGGGCAACATAGCATGACCTTATTTTTATAAGACAATAACAACAAATTTTAAAAATATAAAATAAAAAATGTTTTGTCAGAAATGTTGCTCATAACCCTGAAGTTCATGAACACAGCTCAGAGATTTGCGTGGAATCATAAACCATAGTAAATGTAGCAAATGGTGTTTGCTACACAATTGGAAATGTTAATCATCACAACCTCTCGGTGGACTCTTTGTTGCCAAGAAGGGAGAGGAAAACTCTTCATAATCAAAGCCATGAGCTTGACCAATGGGTGGCTGCCATGTATCTGGTAGAGGGACAGAGGCAGTGGTATGGCCTTGGTTTGTGTAGGTGTGAAATGCCTTACTCAAGAATATTTACTTACAGTTTTGGGAGCTAAGGGCCTTTTTAGCTGACCCGTTAGGTCAAACTTTGAATTAAAATTTGCATACATCACAGACCCATTCACTGTTCTATACAGTATAGCAGTCCTGATAGGAGTAAGGCTTTGCAGTCAGGCTGCCTCAGTTCAAATGCTGTGCTGGATTTACTGGGTAAGTAAATCAAGTGCAGGTGAGGCTTGGCCTAGCGGGCCTCCCTCACCCTGGTCATGGACCTGGTACCCAGTGTATGGTTGCATGCCCCTTATCCTTTTCCCCCACTCCCTCTTTTAGCATTGTCCAGCGTCTGTGGTTCCTACCTTTGTGCTCATGTGACCACTGATCAAGGATCGCTTATGAGTGAGAACGTGCTCACGTGTATGCCCGAACTTTAAAACAAAAGCAAAAAACAAATACTGCTTTGGCCACTTTCTAACTGAGCCACCTTGAGCAAGCTAGTTAACCTCTCTGGGCCTCTCAGTAAAATGGAGACAGAAATAACACCTCCTTCAGATGTTGTTGTGAAGATTCAGTGAGTTCATACACACAAAGCCCAGACTAGTACCTGGAGCTTAGCGAGGCTTCAATGAAAGCTAAATGTCTCTCAGCACTGACACCTGTGATTCCAGAGCGCGTGCTAAATTCAAAGCATGTGAAACACATCTGTGATAAATACATAAGGTTATACACCACATTACACGTAGGAAATCATGTTGCTTTATGACTCATTCAATTTTATAAGCAAAGGAGAGGGAAAAAAACCCAAAAAACCAGCTGGGAGAGTTGACACATAAACAGCAATAGAAAAACATTTAAAAATGAAATCCCTGACATCAGGCACATTCTCTACTTACATGGTGAAGAGAAAGGTGACTGAATGTATGTCATAATAACAAAGAAAGCAGAATAACCAGGGTTGAGGAATCTGAAGCCAGACAAAGTTACTGCATTGAGATATACAATAATTAGGAAATATCAGGTCGAAAACCATGGTTGACATTCAGCATACATTACCTTTGTTTCCTGAGAATTTTTAGCTTACTGAAGTCAAATGACATTTTTTGTTGTTGTTGTTGTTGAAGATGGAAAATTGTGGGCTGTTTAGGGAAATAAGCACATTTCCTAATTGGCCAACATCACCTTTTCCATGAGAAGCTCAAATGAACTTGAAATAACAGTTTAGATAGAGAATAATGGCTAGAAACTTTGTTTCCTTGTTTCTCTGTCTCTTTCTTGCTTCCTTTTAATGGCTGGGAGCCCCAATTTTTATATTAACAAATAGCAACCCAGCAATAAAGGCTGCCATCTGCATTTTTGAGGGGGCATCCACTCTGTCATTATCATGGTTGGGACACCAAGCTTGTAGCAGGTTCTAAGTCCTGCTGTAATGACTTTGTTGGCTGGTAAGTTTCATGCAGGATTTCCCCTTGGTGAATTCTGGAAACAAGAGACTTCATTGATAATAGCCGAATGGCACCATTTATAAATGCGTTTAGGTTGAGGATAGGGTAAATAACCATGCGCATACTTTCAGGGAACTTATGACCATTCCATTCCTCTCCATAACAAAGTTCTGACTCAAATCAGTTGATGTTTTCATTCACCTGACTCACTCGGCTGGAACAATAAGTTTACATGCTAATACGGAGTGTACACTGACAAGCTGGATGTAGGCGGTTTGACCAGAACTCTGTGAACATTCCACAGCAGAAGACAGTCTGAGTACTACCTCTAATTAATTTCACTTGTCTCGGTGGCTTAGCCTGTAATCCCAGCACTTTGGGAGGCTGAGGCAAGCAGATTGCCTGAGCCCACGGATTCATGATCAGCTCAGGCAATTTGGTTACTACAATAAATAAAAAATTAGCCAATTTTAGGAATCCAAAACTAAAAAAAAAAACAATAAATAAGCAATGTACTGCCTGAAGGTGTCATAACATTTTTAAATTAACTCTGTTAAGGGTTATAATTATAAAATGGCAGAAATATTTTATTTTTCATTCTAGTATTATGATACAATTAATTTACTTATTTTAGAGCAAAAGATATGCTATATAAGCAAGTGCTGGCAACTATCAGAATTTATTTATTTATTTTTGAATCAGAGTCTCCCTCTGTCACCCAGGCTGGAGTGCAGTGGCATGATGACGGCTCACCACATCCTCCAACTCCTGGGCCCAGACGAAATTTCTGCCTCAGTCTCCTAAGTAGCTGGGACCACAGGCACATGCCACCAAACACAGCTAATTTTTTGATTTTTTTTTTTTTTTTGTAGAAACAAAATCTCGCTATGTTGCCCAGGCTGGTCTCAAACTGCTGGACTCAAGCAATCCTCCCTCCTTGGCATCCCAAAGTGCTGGGATTACAAGCATGAGACACCATGCCCAGGCAGAAATGTATTCATTTGCTTGACAAAACTACAGTGAATTGAACAAAGCTTCTGCCTTCAAGGAGTTTGAATTCTAGTGCGAAGGTTTACTATAAAAAAATTAAATATATAATAAAGCATATATTTAATGGTAAATGTGTTAAGATAGCATACCGTGTTCATAGTGCTAAAAATTGAAATACTCATATTCAAAGCAGACTGCTATGAAATATCCATTTTTTGCCTATTTTTGAAAATCATGGAAAGCATACTCCTGCAAAAAATACAATTAGCATAGTTTGTTTCCTGCTATAAAGTATAATTTGGAAAGTAACTTGGAACTAAAGAAGAAGGTATCAGGCAGCTATTTTTGGAACTGGTTTATGCAGTTTGGTTTTTTTTTTGGATATGTGAAGTTCGATTCGTGAAGAAAGCCCTCGTCTCTTTAACTTCCTGTTTTAAGTCGTGAAAAAAGAAGTCTAGCAAGCCTCACTATGACCACACTATAATGACAGTTTATTCACTGGAGATTCTTGTTTTTCCCTGTCCATAAGCATAGCCTCAGGAAGATGAAACCCTCACCACAGCACAAGTGTACATTTTGCTGAATTGATAAAAATTACACAATCTAAATCCCAATCTTAGAAACTGGGAATTACACTGGAAAACCTAACTGAAACTGACGAGGCTACAATGATAAAAAGATCAGTATTTGAGCCCTCCAAAGTCAGTTTCTTTGGAATAGTAACTACTAAAAATCACTAAAGAAAAAATTTATCTGGTCACTAGATGGAAAATTCTATTCTTATGTAGAGATCCTTCTTTAGCTTGCTGAAAGAATAAGATAAAATGTTAAAATAAGTAGCCTTGTTCCATAGCAATTTGTTTTACATGTTAGATAAGACAGCTGTGTGCGCTTTACAGTACTAAGGTATTTAGAATGTCAAAGAAAGAATCTTTTCAGTCCATTTTCATTCTTTTCAGTATCTTTCACTGTAATTCAATAGAGTATCTATTACTGATTATGTATCAGGGTATTTATTGTTGATTACATGGTAATCTATCAAGACAAAGAGGAGTATTGAGACACTACCAACTTAAATCGAATCCATGTTACCACCTATTAAATTTGGAACCACAGATTCAAATTGTGGTTGAATTTGCTAATGTTAAATTAGAACAACGTTGACTGTCTACTTTTTTTTTTTTTTTTTGAGTCAGGATCTCACTCTGTCACCCAGGCTGGAGCACAGTGGCATGATCAAGGCTCACCGCAGCCTCAACCTCCTGGGCCCAACAATCCTTTTGCCTCAGCCTCCCAAGTAGATGGGACTACAGATGTGTACCACCATGTCCTGCTACATTTTTTGATTTTGTTTTTTGTAGAGACGAGGTCTTGCTGTGTTGTCCAGGCTGGTCTTGAAGTCCTGGGCTCAAGCAATCCTCCCACCTCGGCCTTCCAAAGTGCTGGGATAACAGACATGAGCCATTGTGTCCAGCCTGTCTACTTTATTGAATCTTTTCAGAAGAAATCTGAGCTCAACACAGTGACTCCATCTAAATGTCTTGCTTTAATGTGAGATCCAGTACCAAGCAGTGAACCAAATGGCAGCTATGTATTAAACATTTTCCTTTCCTCGTATCTACTTAAGGGTTACTTCTAGGCATTTCAAAACCCCTCTGGACCCTTCAAGGCAGAAACAAGCATCTCACAGTGTTTTCATTCAGTACGTCCAGTCATACCCATGGTCCCAGGAGCAGCTGCTTGGATATTCTCAAGTCTCCATAGTCACCTATTGATCTGATAATCTGTATCTGTTGATGTTCTAATTTTTACTTCCTTGTTTCTTGCAACTGCAATCTTTTTTCTTAATCACTTTGCACCACTCTGGACAATATTTTGAATCTTTCATTAACCAAAAACACAAGGCATTTGTAGACAGTAGATGGTGACTGAAGTTCTGATGATGTACAGTAGAATGAGAGCATTACTGACTACCTGCCAGTAGTTAACACTTAACAATAGCCATCACGGTCCTATCATGACCTCCGCTGGCTGTTCGTCCACCATTTCTTACTGACTGTCTCTCCTTAGGCTTGCTGCCTCTGCTTCTGGTTACTGCCCTGCCCACTCCTTCCCTTGCCCATTTCCTGTTCTCTTCTTTGTTACTGTGTGGCTCAAACAACAGAAATTTATTTTCTCATAGTCCTGGAGCTAGAAGTCCAAGATCAAGGTACTGGCCCGGTTGGTACTACTGAGGCCTCTCTCCTTGGCTTGCAAATAGCCGCCTTCTCACACACAGGCTTTCCTCTGTGTACGTCTCTCTATGTGTTCTATTCTCTGCTTCTTACAAGAATACAGTCAGGTTGGATTAGTCCAACTCTTGTTTAAGGGATCTCACTTAACTTTAATCACCTCTTTAAAGGCTCTATCTCAAAATACAGTCACATAATGAGGTAATGAGGGTTAAGGCTTGAATGAGTTTGGGAGGGAAACAATTCGGCCCATAACAGCTTCCATGTCTCTTCTGTTCTAGTCTCTAATCTAATATTTCAGTTCCATTTCTAAAGCAAATCAACTTTGTTTTCCATTAAATACCTCTCCATTAATACCTCTTGAAATTACAGTTTCCCCTACAATATAAGTCCTGTGGTAGAATTATTTTCACCATCAGTCTTTGTACACAGGAGGGATCAGTATGATTTATTTTCTTTGTCCTGAAGTTCCCGTGGGGCCGCTGGATGGGACGGATTGGCTGAGAAGGTTGGTATTTTCTTCTACGCACTCGTGCATTTTCTCTTGATCTTACTCACTTGCATTAAAAGAATAATTTGTGGAGGTACTAATTCAAAGAAAAGGAAAAATCTTGTCAGCTGGTCACATATCAGTTTAAGATTTTTTTTTTTTGACTACATGTTATCCAGTCCTTAATAGTTACCCTACATTAATAAAGCAAAGAAATGTACTCTTCAAACCCAATCTTCCCCAAGTTTTCTCATTGTCACAATTCTTCCTTCAATACCATACTTTTGGGAACCTCTTTTTCAATTCCAGGGCACTTTCAACACTTACTTACTCAAATAATCTTTATTGAGCTCGACATTGTCTTTACAACCTTCCTGTAAGGTTGGTATTAGTTTTGCAGAAGAAAGGTTAAAGGTCAAGGTCTCAGCTGCATGTTATTTAGTGATAGAACCTGAGTTTGACCTATATCTGCCAGGTTCTTACATTTCTGCTCTTCCCACTACACAAGAATAGATATAAGATATTTCCACTTTTCAAGCTCTTACAAGGGTTTGGAATTTCAAAATTCTTAGTTATGTCTTCAAGCATTTGTATACTATCAGATCTATAATGTTTACATTCCTTAACCTTTAAAAGAATGAGCCCTTTTTAAAATTAAAAAATCTTTGCAAGGGTGGGGGAATTACTCTAATCTCACAATCCCATAAAATGACTCATTAATTAATTTTGCATTTTACCTCCTTTTCATTCGTTGACATTGGTTTACATTTTGGCTCACTCCTTGGCCAGCCCTTCCTGGTTTAGGCTGGGAGAGAGGTGAGTCATGCCAGTTGGGGTCACACACAGCAGGAGAAGCCACACAGTAGTTGGTGGGAGGCATTGAAAAGAAGGAGTCCTGGGCTGATGCCAAAGGGCAGTAAGTTACTGAGACACTGTTCCAGGAAGCAGCCAGCTAGTGAAAGTTCTAGAAAATAAATGGAACACTCATAAACCAAGAAATAGTTCAAAAGTTAAATCAAGATGAAACACTCAGTAGGAGAGGCAAGAGGATAAAACAAGATGGCCGAGGACCAAAGGAAATAAACACAGGTTGAAGAGTGGTTCAGGAACAGAGCCTTTGATTGTGGTATATTGGCCTTGATGCATACATTAGCATGTATCATTATGGTTCAGTTAAAAGCTCACCAAGACTGGAATTTGGGGATTTATCTCTCCATAATAAGGAATGATTGAGACATAGGTATCTAAGTTAACTTCTCAGTAAGTATTGCTTGGTTTTTTTGAATTCCTTTTTTCCTGAATGCCTCTTGTGGAAGAGAGGCACCCATATAATCAGTAGTTAATTTTTGTTGAATGCCTAAGTCCTCCTAACAAATTTGTGAGATAACCATTATCATTCCCATTGTACAGATGAGAAAATGGTGGCACAGCAATGTTAAGTATCTTTTCTATGGTTTGCAAAATAGGCAAATGGAATAGAAGAATTTGAATTGATTACTGCACAATGTATTAAGAGATGAAATGTGATACTATACGCACAAATGAGGATCCAGTGAAGTCTGTTTGGATGAGCACCCAGGAAAATTTATTAGTGAGATGACTTCTCTCCTAGTGGGTCGTCCCACAATGTGGTGCTCATATAAATATGACCTCTGATTACACTCTCACATAAATATTACCATTGACAGTACTCTCATTACCCAGATACTGAAAGCAATACATGAATAAGGAGTTTTTCCTAATTCTTCTTTAATCAATTAACCCTGAGTCTTAAAGACATTGCCACTCCAGAAGGCTGGAGTGTTTCATTCAATTTGTGTGTGTTTCAGAAGTTCTAGATATCAAGCTCTATAATAGTAATGTTTGCACTGAAATGTTTATAGGAACCAGCAGTGTGAATCACATGTTAACATCCAAATGATAATTTTTTTTTTTGAGTTGGAGCTTCCCTCCGTCGCCCAGGCTGGAGTGAAGTGCCACGTTCACGGCTACCCCAGCATGGGCTCTGACAGTCCTTCCACCTCAGCCTTCCAAGTAGCCAGAACTACAGGCATGTGCTACCATGACTGGCTCATTTTTTAAAAAAATTTATTATAGAGACGAGGTCTCGCCAAGTTGCCTGGGCTGGTCTCGAACCCTCAGGTTCAGACAAGCCATTCACCTCTGCCTCGTGAAGTGCTGGGATTACAGGCTGAGCCACCAAGCCCGGCCCACATGATAATTTGTATACCTCAGTCAGTAGGGATGAGAGATGTGGGTACTTTCTAGACAAAATGTTTCCCTGGGAAAGTTATCCCTGTAATATAATTCTAAGGATAAGAGTAGACTGGGTTAGAAATATTAGTTACATTTCCTTTTAATTGACATGGTTCTTTAATAAAACTCCCCTATGAAAAGTTCAACAGAACAAGGGAAATAGGATTCATTTTCTACCCCAAACGTTGACTAGTTCATGGGAAAGGTCTAGTTTTTCAGTATCTTTCATTCATTTTTGTTTTGTATTGATCCTAGAAATAAAAGTGACAAGAATGCGCACTGCAAATGAAGTTAAGGAAAAGTTATGGCTAATTCTGATGCTCATGGAATAGGAGATTCTAACCAATAGAGGGTTTATTGAAAAGAGCTTTTTTTTTTTTTTTAAATTGGAGTCACTCTGTTGCCCAGGCTGAAGTGCAGTGGCACCATCACGGCCGCGCAAACTTGGCCGCTGGGCTCAGGTGATCCTTCTGCCTCAGCGTCCAAGTAGCGGGAAGTACAGGCATGCGCCACCACGCCTGACTAATTTTTTGATTTATTGTAGAGTTGAGGTCTCGCCAAGTTGCCCGGGCTGGGCTTGAGGCCCTGGACTTGGGCAATCCTCTCACCTCCACCTCCCAAGGTGTTGGGATTACAGGAGTAAGCCAACGTGTCTGCCTGAGTTTTTATCATTCTGAACACAAATTACACCTTACAGAACACCTTCCTATAGATGTTAAAACTGAAGACTTTGCAGGAATTAGTTATCAATTTATCAGTTTACTTCTGGACAGGATTTTATCAAAACAAAACAAAGCAAAACAGAACAAAGATATGAAGTTATTGTTCTTACTATTTATATTTTTCTAATTATGCAAGGGAGAAGTCTTCCTTTTATCAATTGGGTATTTTAAATTGTATTTTTGCTTATTATGGTTTTATTTTAATGATATGAATATTAAAGTTGGCAGAGGCATTCCACAACAAGTTACAATTTCTCTGAAATCCAGTCTTCTCTTCCTCATAGAAGTGTTGTGAAGATTAGGTAAAATAAGGTACATAAAGCACCTACCAAATAATGGGAATGTGATGAAGTTTCACTGGATGTTAACTATTGTGACCATTCTTGAAACAGGATATAAATGGCTATTGAGAATTGCATGTTTATTTTTGTGTTCCCCCACCACCAATTATTTTTTTTTTTTTTTTTTTTTTTTTGAGTTGGCGTCTCACTCCGTTACCCAGACTGGAGTGCAGTGGCCGCTCCCGGCCACAGCAGCCTCGACCTGCTGGGCTCCGGCGATCCTTCCGCCTCAGCCTTCCGAGTAGCCAGAACTACAGGCGCGCGCTACCACGCCCGGCTGATTTTTTTGATTTATTGTAGAGATGAGGTTTTGCCTGCCCAGGCGGGTCTCGAACCCGCGGGCTCAGGCAATCCACTCACCTCAGCCTCCCAAGACGCGGGATTACAGGCTGA
>CAUYQG010261814.1:0-14223 GCA_963574415.1 Tarsius wallacei
GCAGCTCTATTCACAATAGCAAAAACATGGAACCAACCATGTTGCCCATCGAAGCTGGACTGGATAAAAAAATGTGGTACATATACACGATGGAATACTATACAGCGATAAAGAAAGACAAACGTATGGACTCCGCAGCAACTTGGATGGATTTAGAGACTATCATACTCAGTGATTTATCACAGAAACAAAGAACAGAGTACCATATGTTCTTACTCATAGGCGGACCTTGAACAAATCATTATACTATAAAAAGGGATTGACAGTAGTGGGAAACTGCCAGGGGAGGTGGGGGGGGGGTGGGTTTTACAGTTGAGGGAAACTGCTAGGGGAGGTGGGGGCACACCTCATCAACAAGGTACCTGCATAATCAACATTGGTATACCTAACCCTGAATTGTACCCCACATCTTTATTTTTTTTTTTAAGTATCAGGTATGGGAAACAAACAAACAAAAAAATTTCATGTCTTCTTAGTTTTCTTTAGCCCATGACAGTATTCAGTCTTTTCCTGTCCTTTGTGACCTTACCACTTTTGAAGAGTACTGATTAATTTTTGTAGAATATCCTCCCATTAGGGTTTTTCCAGTGTTTTCCCATGATTAGATTGAGGTGATGTGCTCTTCTCCATGCATTCTATCAAGGGATTCATAGTGTCGCTATGTATTACATGTGATGATAACCTTGATCACTTGATTAAGGTGGTATCTGTCAGAATTCTCCATATACACTTACTAGTTTTCCTTTGTGGTTAAAAGATATTACTAAATATTTTGGCAGAGAAACTTGGAAAGTATGCAAATTTCCTATTTGTTTAATATTTTCCCAAATATGTTAGCATCTACCAGTTGATCTTGCTTGCAGCAATTATTACTGTGATGTTGTAATGGTGATTTCTATGTCCCTCTTTTCTTCTACATTTATTAATTGGAATTCTTCTTTAAGGAAGAGTGTCTCTACTCTTCATTTATTATTTATTCACTTATTCCTATCTGTATGGACTCATGGATATTTATTTTCTTCTTTTGGTTATAATCATATATTATCTTCATTTAATTTGTTGCTCAAATTGTTCCAACTTTGACCATTGGAATTTTTTCCAGGTTGATTCCTGTGCCCTTTTAGCAAGCCCTCTAATCTTTTATTTTTTAGTACTTCCTTTTTCCTCATGACAAGATCTATCAGGCTCATCATCTATTTTCCCTTCTAAACCATAATCTGGGGATATCATTGCTTCTAGCCCCTCTTGATGGATATAACTAGAAAATATATGTAGGCACTAACTTATGCATACACACGTCTTTGTTTATTTCTGTGTCTATCTGGATTACATTAAGAGAAAACCCACAAGTCCATATTGATTCCAACCTAACACCACATGGTTCATTTTAGCCTTGTTTCTTCCTTATTTGTACCTTTTTTGACTCCAACATTGAGAAACCTTGTTCTCATGACCTACAAATATACTTAATTTTTTTTTCTTTTAAAAATGTGAGGTACAATTCAGGGTTTACTTAATTTTTCAACCCTACCATACAAATAAAGTAGTTTCAGAATCTCTAAGCCATACTCCTATGAGAAACTAGGGTGCTGTGTATTTAGGGTTTTTTTTTTTTTGTCTTTAGTCTTGTATCAGCCAGTCAAAACCCTTTTTT
Source organism: Tarsius wallacei (assembly GCA_963574415.1). Classification (NCBI taxonomy): domain Eukaryota; kingdom Metazoa; phylum Chordata; class Mammalia; order Primates; family Tarsiidae; genus Tarsius; species Tarsius wallacei. Next base: position 1,655 of record CAUYQG010261814.1, read on the forward strand.
CCAAAGTTATTTAGATCAGTTCCTTCCCATCTTCTTCATCATGTGACTAATTTGTAATGTAGTTAGAGTCATTTGTCACAGTTTGTAGTCTATTCCCCTCCCTTCCAAAATTCTGGTTGCAGTTTTTGAAAATTTACATGTGGTAAAACTCACTCTGTGGTGTATAGTTTTATTGGTCTTGAAAAATGCATATAGTAGTGTATCCACTAGCATCATACAGGACAATTCCATCACCCCCCCCCCCAAATTCTTTATGCTGTCCTATTAGTAGTCAAGCCTTCCTTTCATGCCTAACCCTTGACATCCATTGACCTATTTTCCATCTATATGTTTTTCTCTTTCCAAGAATATCATATAAATGAAATAATATGTTGTGTAACTTTTTGAGTTTGAGTTCTTTAACTCAATGAAATACATTTAAGATTCATTCAAGTTGTGTATATTCCTTGTTATAGTTATGTAGTAGGATGTGTACTATAGTTTGTTTAATTATTAAACCATTCAAAGGCATTTGGATTGTTTCCATTTACTATTATGAATAAAGCTGCTATAAACATTTATGTATAGGTTTTTGTGTGAACTTAAATTTTCATTTCTTTGAGATAAATACTTAGCAGCAGAATAATTGATTTTATAACAGTATTTATTCACATCCAGAAAAGAAAACATATACTTAGTAGTACATTTCAGTAACTACCACCATTGATTCTGTACAATTTCAGTGTAGTTTCATAACTCCTAAATTCACATCTCTGTCACCATTTACTCTCAGGATGTTCTGATTTTGAACAAACTAAGTATTTGTGTTCTCCCCGGATTCCTGTCTTGTAATCTTCCTAGTGATCTAACATGATATATTCTGGCTTATTCTTATGTGGGTTAGGATAGGCCCTGGATTACACTTTTCCTGAAATAAGTATATATGGGTAGCCTTGGCAGCCAGGTACTAGCCTTGTTTACTATCCCCTAAAAACATTGTCCTTATAATTACCATTCTTTACAAAGATGTCCTTTGTGTAGTCAGAATGAATAGTGATCTACCTGTTGTTAATTGAGGGTCTTCTTGAAGAATCCCTGTTCTAATAGATGTGTCACTTTGCTATAGAACCTGGAATTGCTGCCATTAACATCTTCTAGGCTAAGACTTGGTTGTTTTCTCCAGGTTTCTGTTAAAAATGCACACTTATAATCTGCGAGGGAAGATGTTTAGCACACTGGCTAGCTGTCATCTCAGAGAAATCATGGTTCTGATTTCTGAGATCCCTGTCTACTGTAACTTTTCATCAGTCTTCAAACACTCACCTTTGCCTCATTTAACTGTGAACTCATAGACTGAGGGCAGAGTTCATCCCTAATCAGTGCCTGGCACATAGTAGGTAGTCTATATATACTTCTTGGATAAATGAATAAGGTAAGAGATGCTTGAAGATAGAGAGTGGGGGATGAGGGTAGGCACAGACACCTCATATGTGGCCCAGGTAGGAAAAGATATGCGTAGGTGAAAGGACACAGCAGGGTGTTGGAGTACTAAAGAGCAACAAGATGGCACAGGTCTGTTGTAGGAAAATGGACAAATGTAGATGGGAACTGTTTAAATGCCAACTTCAAAGTTCAAAGCTTTTGGGAAGCTGTGGCTAAGAGAGCTGACTTGGAATCAGATAGAATGAGTTAAAATCCCATTCTTGCTATTTCCTACTGGAATTTGATTTTTACTCCAAGTGAGATGGGGATTAACTTGGGGTGGGGTGTTTGAGTAAAAGAATGACTTGATCTCACTTTCTTTTTAATGGGATCATTTTGGTTACAGTGTTCAGAGTTGAATGAGATGGGAGAGCAAGGAGAGCACCAGAGGTGAGGAGGCTATTCCAATAATCAAAGCTAGACATGAGAGTGGCTTGGATGCAGTAGAGATGGTGAGAAGTGGTCAGATTTAGTATACATGCTGAAGGTAGAACTGTCAGGATTTAATGATAGATACTACTAGATCTCTTTCCTCTATGCCTAATAAGACAAAACAAAACACTTTGTAATGGCTATACATTATACAATAGAAGTTGATGTTAATGATTTACGGCAGAGCTTATTTCTCAGTAGAGCAAAGTTTCCTTGATGTGGAGGTAACCTTGGGTCCAGTAAGTTTCCACCAGCTGCTGTGAGGATTTCAAACCCATGTTTTTTGGCTGCCTTCCATAAGGAGCTTCAGCAGAGCAGTATTTGCATTACCTCTTTTCCTGTCGATTGAATCTGTAGCAAACAGAGCAGTGTGTATAATTTTTATCTTACTTGAGAGCATTTTTGACCATGGATCTGTCACTCCTTACATAGGAAATAGAGTTCTTTCAGGATGCACTTCTTGCAAGGAAAGCTTTTACCCAGTGAGATAAATATGCTATGAAAACAATTTGATCAGTTAAGGGTTCAAGAACCTCACCCTATTTACCCATGTAAACACACTCAGCTTTATTTATTTTAAGTGCATTTCTCTGGCCCTGATAAGAGAAGACAGTCTTGATTAGTAACAATTGCTATTCTATTCCCTGGGTAAGATTTTTATTGTTGAACTTCTATTGATTTTATTGGATGATTTTATAGGAATGTGTAACTGCTCTAAGAGGATATTTATGAGTAGGGAAGCCTCTGAGCAAAGTATCCTATGCCACTCAGATGAGAATTAAATTTCTTAATTCTCTAGCACCTCTAAGAATAGTGCCTCATCCACTGCCCACTCTGACATAACTAGGCATACAAGTGGCAAGGGAAATGTTGGCAAAAGGACATGAATCTCTCAGAAGATGTGTAGTCTCATGACTGAACTTGTGACTGAAAAACAATCAACCTTCAGCCCTGGGTCAGTGACAGCAACTAAGAGCAATCTCTGGGAGTTCCGGGTGTCTGGGGAGATCACCAAGGACAGAAGACACATGCAAATGGCTTTGGGCAATTTGCTTCCTTCACAAGAATGACATTTGATCCAGTGGCCTTTCCTTTGAGGTGAGAAACAGAAGTCCTTGTGATTTCTGTCAGGGTAGTAGCCAGAGGCTAAAGCTGGCAGCAAGAGGGTACCTGTTGCTGAAATAGTTATATCTCAATTTGTCCAGAAACAAAAGGGAAATTTCACTTTAATGGGTTCCTCTTTAGTCAGAAGTGAAATTTCCAAAACACAAGTTTTGATGATTTAAGTGATATTTCTGAATCTTTATGTCTTTTATTGTGCTTCAGTGTATTGTTAAAAAGTATAATGTAGAAAGTTTTCTCTTCCATCATTATTCAAGTAGATTAGAATTCTCAGTACATTCATAGGACATATTACTAATTCCTAGAAAAATATATATTTGTTTTTTGAGTTGGAGTCTCTCTTCGTCGCCCAGGCATGTGCACATGCCAGTGCAGTGGCATGCTCATGGCCACCCCAGTGTCGACCTGCTGGGCTCAGGTGATCCTTCTGCCTCAGGCTTCCACGTAGCCGGAACTACAGGCATGCGCTACCATGCTTGGCTAATTTTTTGATTTATTGTAGAGATGAGGTCTCTCCAAGTTCCCAGGCTATTCTCGAACCTGTGGGCTCAGGCGATCCTCTCACCTCCCAAAGTGCTGGGATTACAGACTTGAGCCACTGCGCCTGGCCAAAAAATCTATTTTTACAGAGTGCATTTTATATAAGTATTTTACTGGGTGAGTGCATATATATTCAGAGCCAGTTTATGAACCAAGTAAGAAAATCAGTCTTGTGACTTTGTGATCTCATAATATACTCTCAGAGGATAACACAATATAGTTCAGAACCAGGCAGTAAAAATAAAAAGTCCTCTGGTTAATACAAATAATTTCATTCATTCCACATTTAACAAGTATTTATTGAGTGGCTATTAGGTGCTAAAGATGTAAATACAAACGTGAGCAAAGAAGATGTAATCTCTGCCTTCTTATTAGTCTGTGTGTTGGTGGAGGGATGTGAAACAGGCTATTAATAATATATAAGACAATCTAGAAGATAATTTTCTTTTCTTTTTTTTTTTTTTGAGTCGGAGTCTCACTCTGTCACCCAGACTGGAGTGCAGTGGCCGCTCCCGGCCACCGCAGCCTCGACCTGCTGGGCTCCGGCGATCCTTCCACCTCAGCCTTCCCAGTAGCCGGAACTACAGGCGCGCGCTACCACGCCCAGCTGATTTTTTGATTTATTGTAGAGATGAGGTCTTGCTTGCCCAGGCGGATCTCGAACCCGCGGGCTCAGGCAATCCACTCACCTCAGCCTCCCAAAGGCGCGGGATTACAGGCTGAGCCACCGAGCCCGGCTTAGAAGATAATTTTCATAAAGAGACAATTGCTATAAAAAGTAAGATGAGGTTTTGTGACAGAGTGCCTTATGGGCCTGTGTGATAAGGCCAGGCCAGAATTAACAAGGTAGTGAAGGAAGACCTTTCTAAAAATGTGATATTTGAATTGAGACATAAACAGCAAGATGGAGGGAACTAGCAAGGGCAAGGTCCCTGAAGTGGGCACCATCTTGGCTTGTTTGGGCAAGAGTAGAGGGAGGGAGGCCAGTGAAACTATTCTTGAAGTGGTCTAGACCTGCAATGATGATGGCTGTAACTAGGGTGGAGCATGAAAATGGAGAGAAGTGAATGAATTCAGAATGTATTTTGGAGATGGAGTTGACATGACTTGCAGGATTGAATATGGAAGGTAAGGGGGAGAGAGACGTAAAAAATAAGTCCCAGGTTTTTGGATTGAGCAGTTGGGTGGGTGGTGGTGGCCATTAGCTAAGATGGAGAAGACTGGAAAAGAAATATGTTGGAGTATGAGTGGAAATGAAAAGTCCTGTTTGGAATATGTTAAATTTGAGATGCTGATTAGACACACACAAATGGTTGCCAAAAAGTTCTAAGGTCCTCTGTCAGAGCTATTTTTCTTATTTTATGCACAGATTCAATTAACTTGTTTTTTTTAACCCACAACAGATTAAAACCTTGGCATCTCTTTCTCTCGTGCACACCAGATTCCGTATATCAAATTGCCTACTGAGAATATCCACCCAAACCTAACATGTTTAAAGCTAAAGCTGTTATCTTATTCTTCACACTTGTTCTTTCTCTATATTTTATCCTGCTCAATGATTCCTTTGTTCACCCCATGACCCAAGTTTATTCGTAGACTCTACCCCTCCCTCACTCAACATTCAATGAATTACTAAGTTGTGTTGAACAATACCTCCTAAATGTCTCTCTAGTCTCTCCTACTCTCCATCTGAGCTGCTACTACCATTCAAGACCACATTACCTCTTGCCTGGAGTACCATATAAGCATATGCTGCTACACCATGTTAGTAAGTCACCCTTAACCTCCTACATTTTAGGTAACTCTTGCTTTTTTTTCAAAACTCAGTTCAGTGATAACTTCCTCCAGGAAGACTCCACTGACATCTCTAACTTGTCTCCCATCTTATCTGGATTAGGTAACCCCTCCTATATGTGTCCTGTGTTTACTTTCATCAAATGATATATCACACAGTATTATAATTTCCTTTTTTCTTATCTGTCTCTTTAACTGTACTGTGGGCTCCCAGGTGTCAGAGATTGTATTTCTTATTGTCACATCTCCAGTGCCCAACATGTTGTCTGACACATGATTGGCACTCAATAAATATTTTGAACGAATGAATGTTTGAAGCAAATTAGAAGGAAAACCTGCTTAAAGGCAAACTGACAACAGTAAGAAATGATGGATTATATTTCTGTAAGTGAGAAAGGGACCAACACAATAAGCCACAGAATCTCAAAAAGTACCATAGTCTGGGGGCACTTGGCATAAGAACAATTAGTACTACACTGTCTTTTAGTTTTGTATGTGTATTGTACATTCAGAGGGTGCCAGGAAATATATATACATTTTAAGGAAAAAAACCATATTTAAATTGTAATACTTAATATATACCAATAACAAAAGATGATTGCAAGTCACGTTTGACTTCTGCAATTACAAGAGGTGCTCAAAGTGGTTACCATCAGGGTCCAGACATTTCTGATTATGGCAAACTGAAAGTAGTACAATTGAATACAATGATGTTCTGAATAAAAATGTCTTCAAAGCGTTCATGACCTGTGTAAATGAAGTTTCTTATCAGTGCTTTGATATAAAGTAGCTTGAAATTCGTGATTGTGCCTAGCTTCTTCTCTTCATTGCCTTGTACTGTTATAGTCTTTGGCCTCATTTTCCTCTTTCAGATAATTATCCTAAAACTCTTCTCTCCGGTTGACCACCTAAACATAGAGTACACAGAATATACTTAATCAAGATCTGGGCAACTCTGAATCATACTAAGTGGTCAGCAACCTTATAAACACTTGTTTAGGATTGATTGATGACCATTCCTGAAAGGAAGCAGAACGAGGATTAGTTGTTTGGATACAGTCCACTCACTGCTTATATCTTCATAGCATGATTTTTTGCCAGGCAGGGTGTTTGGAGTTGGGTGGGTAGGGAGAATAGTTTGAGGAGAAGAGGGAATATTGCAAACCAATAAAAAAAGAAAGAGAGCAAAGTCTATTCACACATCATTTCTGTACATGCAGTATAGTTTTTATCTATTTCTGAGAAGATAAAGTCTTATTAGGGCAAGAGAGAATTGTATGATTTCAGAATGGCACGAGACTTCTGTTGTTCCAGTTTCAAGCTGGCCTAGAAGAGTGTGATATATCGTATAGGAGCGAGGAAGGATTGAGAGAAAAACTCCTTTTAATGGGAGACCAAGATCTATCCTTACCTTTGGTTAAGTCAGTAGTTTGTTACAAAAACAAAAGTAAAAACACACAGTACTTTATATGAAAAAAAAAAAAAAAGATTCCTTACTCTACAGTGACTGGAACTGGGGCTACACAAAGGGAAAGACCTGGTAAGTGCTGTTGTTTGACATAGAAACCTCAAATCATGAAGAGAAGCTAAGATCTATTTGATGCTTACTGTGTGTGATGCTTTATGTAGTTTTTTCTCTTAAATTTAATTCTTACAACAAGCCTATGATGTAAGTACTATTATTATCCCATTTTCCAGATGAGAAAATAAAGGGCTCCAGGAGGGGAGGTCAATTGCCCAAGATAACATAACAAGTAAGTGATGGAGCTGTCATTCAGACACAGGTGTCTGGAACTTCATTTAGACACAGGCATCCAAAACTCTAAGGGTCACACACTTTTTGTTAACATATGTTGTGTTTACTAGCAAGTATCAGTTTCTTTCCCTTCTCTCCCCCTTCACCCATGTTTCTGGGTAGGAAATAAACATGGCATATTGGCTTTCCTAAAGCCAAGGTGTGAATGTGGAAACACCTGGTCACAAATCTGTAACCCCAGCAATGCCCGGAGTGTTTGCACAGTGATTAATAACAGGGGTGTTCCTAATATGATTTGAGGACTGCATAACCCGAGGGGCTTGGAGGACTCTCACCAACAAGCCATGTGGGCCAAGTGGGGTCATATTCTTGAGTACTAGATAGAAATGAGAGCTCTGCAGGAGTGAGGGAATACTTCTGCTGAGTCCTCAGCGGAGCTCAGACACCTGTAAGATACTCTCTTGGAATGGGCTTTGAGGATGAAGTCATATTAAGGCTCCAGCATGGAATTATGTGGTTTATGAATACATTTGTTTCAGCCAATCACCTCTGATGGTTACTAATGGATATGCTAATTCTAATCAGAACAACAGGATTTTTAAAAGAACTATCGAATGTATTTAATGTTTTGCACTGGAAAGACGACAACATTTCCTTCAACTGAGATAGAAACCAAAATATTTCAGTCGCTCCTGTGACACTAATGAATCACAGACATGGTGAGCTTGCCAAAGACACAGAAGCAAAATATATTCTTTGTTTTGCCTAAAGCATGTCAGAATAGAAGTGGGTTTTTGTTTAGGCTACAATTTTGAATGAATGAATGAAGAAGAGGTGCTAAGAAGTTCTTTTGTAAGACGTCCTCTGCTCCTTCCTGAAATTTTGAAAACATTTTCTCATAAAAACAGTATTAGAAATGGTTCTACTTTTGCTAGCCTAAAAATCCACTAAAATGTATCTGTAGATGAATTGTAACAACAATAGTTTATTGAGTACTCACTATATTTTAAGTACTTGTTCATGTAGTACTCACAAGAACCTTGTGATGACAGATACTATTTATGATAATATTTTACAGATGAGCAAGTAGGCTCAGAGAGGTTACATTTTTTGATCCAGGTCATCCAACTAGGGATTGATGTTTTTTTGACACCACAGCTCACTTTTTTAACTACTACATCATGCAGTTTAAGAATTATATGTACAGAGTACCCTTAAGTGTCCAAAAGTGCCCTGGCTTGAATAATAAATTAAATGGTTACCCTAACCACAAAAGAAGAGAAAATATGTTCAGTAGGTTCTGAGGAGGCTGAAGTCATACCCATTTCATGGTAGAGACTTCTGAATAGAACACTTCTGAATAGGTAGAGAATCTGAATAGACTGCATAAAGGAGTGGTATTTGAGAAGAACACTGAAAGATAAATGCAATTTCGACAAGTGGAAATTGTTGGGAGGAGCAGGGCACAGGAGCAGAAGATTAAACACCTCCAAAAGTCAACAAGGAGTGGGGACAACTTAAGCAAAAGCACAAAGCCTGCAAGTAGACACGCAGCATATTCAGAGTAAGTAATGCAGCTAGTCTGGGATGTTCACTAGCCTAAGATCAAACTGCCAGGTGAGGCTGTGACCATCTTGTTGCAGGTCGGGAATGCCAAGATAAGGAGTCAGACCTTGATTCTTCATGCAATAGGGAGGCACTGTTCTTCTTGAGCAGGGGAACAATGTGCTTTTAGCATGGTTATAGCATAGAGAGATGATTGACTTACCCTGTCACTCCCACCTTATAATGACAGGACGTACATTCCATGGGTTATGTCTATCTATACAACAAACTCAGGGCTGGTTATTTACTAATGTTAGTTAGGCACTTCTGAAACATTTTAAGACAAATAGTATTATATTATCGAAAATAAGGCATGTTTTATTTTATCCATATTCAAGTTATTTGCAAACAATGCAAGGATTTTGTGAAGTCCTTGGCATCATCTTCCTATTATCTGAAATTCCTAACACAGTATTTTCAATGCACATAAACACCCTCTTATCTCAAGTGATTCTTCCTATTGAGTTAATTGAAAGAGTCAGATTAAGGAAGATATTAATTCAACATGATAGATACTTAACTTAGGCATTATATTTTGTTCAATAATGCATAGATGTTCATTTATTAACTGATCTTTTGATCTAGAACTGACCAAGGCCTTTTCTTTGAGGTTGAGCTCATTGGTTGGTGTCCCATGATGTCTTTTTTTGCAGAAACCACACCTGTAGGGCATCGGTTCTGATTTTCAGGGCAGCTTTCTTAGAGTGAGTGCCAGAAGATAATTGCAAAGTAATAATTCTCTCCTTATTTTTTTATAGTTGTTTCACCCACAACTAATTGGACAGCAATTTTAAGTGACTTCCCCTTTAACTAGTCTTCTCAAATCTTTTAATGCATTTTTTCATAGAAACAACTCTCTTTTCTCACACATACTTCATTTAATAAAATGTTGCATAACGTTTTATTAAACTATACAATCAAATAGAAAGTATAATTGGCAGAAACAGGTTTTGGAGACAAAACCAGCTGACTTTTGGTAAGCCTAGAGCACTATGGATGAGAGTAGACACATATGGGGAAACTAGAGATTAGCCTACCAAAAGGAAGGGCTCAGTGAAATTCAGACACTAGATAGTAGGTTTACAGAGGGAGTGGAGAAGTTTTGTTAATCTAGGGAGTTGGTTAAGTGGAGAATTGGTTAAAAGGATATTTACTATAGAAGGTTCTAATATTTGATTTTCCTAATTTACTAAGGTTTGTTTTACTAACTTTGCTAATATTTGTTGAATTTAATTGAATTAACTGGGTCTTTAGGAATAAATGTTTCCACCATCCATTTGTATTGGCCATTTATCTAATGTGTCCATGAAAAGGGAAATGCAGATAGGGTGACCAGTTTTATTAAAATTTCAATCCTTGCCCCTCTAGGCACTTGTTATCCTTCCTTGATACTCATTTTTTTGTCCATAGTACTTGTTACCAGGTGACATATTTAATATATTAATTATTTAGTTGTTTATGTCTGTCTCCCTACACTACAATCAAAGTCAATAAGGACAGGGATTTGGGGCTCTTTTACTTACTTATGTGTCCCTCGAGCCTAGAAACAGTAGCTGGCATACAGCAGGTGCTCAGTAATTATTCATTGAATAATTATCTCAAATTAATGCATGTACTTATTCAATGAATGATTATTGAGCACCTACTGTATGCCAGCTACTATATTGCATAGAGGTTTAGTATGGAATACATAGTCAGATCTGGATTCAAATCCATCACTTACTTGCTGTGTGACTTTGAGCAAATTGCTAAACCTTTCTGTGCCTCATTTTCCTCATCTGTAAAATGGGGATGATAATAACAAACTATAGTATAGGATACATTGTGAGGATTCAGTGAGATGATGCATGCCAAGCCCCTCATGTAGTGTCTAAAACATGATGGTATTGCATCAGTAAAGGTTTAAAAATATAAATCACTTCAAGGGTTGACAATGGAATTTAATGCAGAGATTTGATAATAAAGGACATGAAGGAGCTGAGAAACCAAAGGGGGTGGAAAGGTAACCAATAGATTAACAATAGCAGAAACATAGGGCCTGGAGGAACAATGGCAGGGGATGGTGTTACCAGAACACAGAGGCTGGTCATTTGAGGTAAGCTAGAATCTTGCTGGGACTGTTTATCAGAAACTAAACCCACAGGGAAGATTTAGCTGCTACAGGAGACACCACCCTCAGTGGAGAGGGAGGAAGAGAAAGACTCTGGTTTCTCCCTTCCTACTGCTTTTAGTCTCCCTCCAATATCTCTCATTGGCTGAACCTAGCTGAAAACCGGCTTACATGGAAGCCTGGGAAAGGCAGCCTGCAGCAATCAAGCTCTTTGACCTTCCATACAGAGCAGAGCTGAAGAAGGTTGAGGAAGAGCCTGCTGTTTTAATCAGCAACTATTATTGCTATTATTGACCTAACACAATGCTGAGCTGTTTATGGGTAGCCTGTTACATAAGGGAAAAAGTGTTAAACGATGAATCAGAGACAGATTTTGTCATGCTAAACTCCATTTACATTAGTCACAGTGTGACTGACTCACAAGGGATTGGCTGGATATTTTAACCCTTTAAAGTTCAATTCATTGTGCTTCTGAGTTGGAATATTGTGTTAACTATGGGCATAAGCATTTTCCTACTCCTAAATTGAGGCTGCTTCCCAATTTCACTACTAAATGTTACTTACAGTTCCATAAGTTCCAACCAAAATTAATGTAAACTGAAATGCTTAATTTTTTTTTGATGCTCAGCTTAAACAGCCCAATTATGGACTAAATTTAAATTAAAAACTCTGTGTGAATCGGGTGGCTTATGTCTCTGTGTGATGGCTTTTATATTAAATGGTTTACACGAATGCTGTTGTTTATCTTGGAAACAGGTTGTCATGCATATTAATGAGACCCAGGTGTTAACTTCATGCTGTTTTCTTTCCAATGAAGAAAATCTTTACATTAAGTTAAAGTGTTTTTACAAGTATTTGTTGTAATAATTATAAGATGATGCTTTACGTGCCACAATGCTTACCAGGTTAGTTTCCTAATTCCAGCTTATTTCTTCATTCCTCTCCTTTCCCATTGCACTTTTGCTTTTGGATGCTGAGGGCTTCTAGCCAGACATCATGGCGCATCATGGTAGCCTGATGGTCCTGAGGAGCCAAAGGAGGATAAACTTTCCTCGTAGCTCTTCAAATGGCAAGTCTGCCCAAGGTCATTTTATGCTCATCCTGTGGTTTTCTCCTTTCTCACCAGGAAAGAAGATTGGCCAAGAGATTACAGATTAAAAGACTCCACATCTTTTGTAATTTAAAATTTTTTCTTGCTGTTTTTTTTTTTTTAACTCTCGATTATTTCTGTGACTTCTGTAGCTCTCCAGCTTTTCTTAAGGTGCAGAAACCTGGGCTGGTTAGAATTCTCTAAGAACTGACCAATATACATAGCAGGACCATACTTTGTGGATCTTGCTTATGTTAGTAAGGTTCACAAAGTAGCAACAATCTACCTAACTTTATATGAATGATTTGGGGCTTGTGCTTAAAGAAAATGCCCTTTGAGTGGCAGGGACATGTACCTCTCAATTGTACAAATAGTTCTTGAGTATATACTGTGTGCTGGGTACTATGCTATGTGTTCGAAATACAAAGGTATGTAAGACATCGCCTATAGTCTCACGGAGGAGACTTGTTCACACAGTTTTAAAAAGTGTAGTATAAGCCGGGCTCGGTGGCTCAGCCTGTAATCCCGCGCCTTTGGGAGGCTGAGGTGAGTGGATTGCCTGAGCCCGCGGGTTCGAGGCCCGCCTGGGCAAGCAAGACCTCATCTCTACAATAAATCAAAAAATCAGCCGGGCGTGGTAGCGCGCGCCTGTAGTTCCA
>CAUYQG010261817.1:0-27132 GCA_963574415.1 Tarsius wallacei
GCGCGCCTGTAGTTCCAGCTACTTGGAAGGCTGAGGCGGAAGGATCGCCGGAGCCCAGCAGGTCGAGGCTGCGGTGGCCGGGAGTGGCCACTGCACTCCAGTCTGGGCAACAGAGTGAGACTCCAACTCAAAAAAAAAATACTTAATGCCTAGAGTGGGGAAAGTTTAGATTTAATCTCATTATTTCAAAGAAAAATTTTTTAAGTCAAATTCTCACTCTACTGCCCAAGTTGGAATGCAGTGGTACGATCAAGGCGCGCCATAGCCTCAACCTTCCAGGCTCAGGCTATCCTTCTGCCTTAGCCCCCAAATAGTTGGAACTATAGGCACATGCCACCACACCCAGCTAATATTTTTTATTTTTTGTAGAGATGAGGTCTCGCTATGTTACCTAGTCTGGTGTAAAACTCCTGGGCTCAAGCAATACTCCCGCCTTGTCCTCCCAACATGCTGGGATTACAGAATGAGCCACCATGCTCGGCATTTTTCAAATAGTTTTTTAAGAAAGCTTTATCTGTATATTCCACAAGGGTGCCCATTTTGTTCATTCTGTTTTTTAGGTTCATCAAGGAACTATAAAAAAACAGAGCAGCCATTGTTTATAAAAAGAGTTGTTTGTTTCAACCAATCCTCACCCTGGCATACTATAGAAGTATAAGACCCAATCCTAATATATCAAATCCTTGGTTCTGATTCTGAGCTCACATCCTCAAAGTCCACATAACATTTCCAACAATTTCCAGAACTAAATCAATAAACAAACAAACAAAAACAAAAAAAAGCTTTCTATTTAAAAGTCCTTGCTTATTTATCTAAAAGGAAAACTCTTCTTCATTCTTCAAAAACCAGTTCAGATGTCATACCCTGTGGGAAGCCATCTTTGCCCACCTCCTCTGACAATCTGCTATGATGGATTGCTTAATTCCTTGCACAGGTTTCTCTAGCTTCTCTTATCATTCTTCTTATCATTGGCCTTTAGCAATGATAGCCTCCTTAAAAGCCAGGTGATTTGGTAGTCATCTCCTTGCCTTTAACACTTATCAAAGTTCCTGGTTGAGAGGCTATACTCATTAAATGTTGTTCAACTGAACTAAACAGAATGCCCAGCTAAAAACACAGGAAGTTACCATTTTAATCAGATATTCTTGGGGGTTGCTATTAGAGGTAGAGAACACATTAAAGAAAAATTGATACCAAGCAAGTCAATAGTATGGAAGAGGAAGGTTTGGTCATTCACTCTTTCATCATTCAAATATTTCTTAGGTGTCTATTATGAAGAAAAGAAAGTGAGAGGATGGAGCTGCTATATGATACCTGCAGGAAGTTATGTATCACCAGCCATAAGTAAAAGTGTTTTTAACCTCAGTCACAAAGAAATCTTGTAATAAATAAGTAGAAAGGGGAATGGTTGAAACTAAGGAGAGATTGACCGGAAAGCAAGAAAAAACCAGGCCAATGATCACAATATATATTGGAATAATTTCTGGATATTCCATTAACTGTTGAAGACAACTACCCAAAGTTTTGCATCAAGCTTAAGAGTCATAAAAACTCTCAAAATCACTCTATTACTATTGTTGTAAGAAGATAATAAAGTGAAGTATTCATCTTAGCACCATCAGGAAAAGTTAATTTGTATGCCACTAAATGCTATTTTTTAAAAAAGCTTCATAGTCTGATCTTTTACATCAACAGATATATTGATCTTTACTGTAACTATGCTTATAACACTTGCATAATCATCTCATCCTTGTTTCAAAAACATTAAAACAACTAAAAACCAAGAGTCTTTAATGTCTCTAATATTTGAAAACATACACACAAATCTGTGTGAGTGTGTGTTTGTTATCACATTGATATAGACATATGAAAAGGCAGACAGAGAGAGCAAGGATTTGGGAGTCAGGGAAATCATCAGTTGAATCTTAGAATGGCCCCACCCTAGATGTGTGACCTTATAGAAAATCATTTTACCTTTCTTAACCTGTTTTCTCATCTACTTGTATGACTATTTTATATAAGAATACAATAGATTGTTGTTTGAAATCAAGATTTGACTTGATTTTTTTTTTGAGTCAGAATCTTACTCTGTCACCTAGACTGGAGTGCAGTGACACACTCACAAGTACTGCAGACTCAGTCTACGGGGTTCAGGTGATCCTTCCACCTCAGCCTTCCAAGTAGTTGAAACTACAGGTGCGTGCCACCGTGCCCGGCCAAATTTTTAATTTATTGTAGAAATGAGGTCTTGCCAAGTTGCTCAGGCTGGTCTTGAACCCCTAGGCTCAGGCAATCCTCTTGCCACCACCTCCCAAAGTGCTGGGATTATAGGTGTGAGCCACCACACCCAGCCTGAAATCATGACCGTGTATATCAAACTTAGCAGAAAACCCAGCACATAGCAGAAACTCAATAGATTATAAATAAAAATATCATAATTATGATTATTATATTTGTGTGTCCTAAGTCACTCTACCTCTACTATCCATTCCCCCAACTCTTCCCCTGTCCCCAGTACTCTGTAATGAATCATAGTGGATGGTGTGGTTATTAAGAGTAGGTGAAGTTGGGAATTTAGAGTTCCATAGCTTGCAAATTAATAGCATCTTTTGACTTCATTTCATGGACTAGTCTAATAAATACATGTAGTAAACCTTCCATAATCTAAGGTTCCTTATTTATAAATTTGAGAGTTAAAAGAACACTTTCTTTGCAGGTATATTTTGAGGAGTGTTAAGTATATATACACATATATACTTATATATGTAAAATATATATATCTTTTTTTTCTTTTTTTGAGTAGGAGTCTCACTCTGTCATCCAGACTGGAGTGCAGTGGCACAGTCACAGTCACAGTCACTGCAGTCTCAACCTGCTGGGTTCACCTCAGCCTTCCAAGTAGTTGAAATTACAGGCACGTGCCATCATGCCTGGCTAATTTTTTGACTTATTGTAGAGACAAGCTCTCACCAAGTTGCCCAGGCTAGTCTGAAACCCCTGGACACAGGCAATCCTCTCACCTCTGCTTTCCAAAATGCTGGGATTACAGGCATAAGCCACTATGCCCAACTATAATATATATTATATTATATGTTTGTACTTAATATATTACATATTTCTATTTCTATATTATTTATAAAATATAGTACATCCAATATATGGCATATTTTATATTATATTTATTATATTCTTGTATTATTATATAATATAAATATATACTTATATTTATATATTATTTATATATATAAACTAGCACAGCGTAGACACTCAAAACTGGTGGATATAACTTTAAATATTATAATTAATAATATGTGCTTATTGTTACCAGGATGAAAACAGTCAATGATTAAATTTTATCTTTAATGCCAGGCACGGCAGCTCAAGCCTGTAATCCCAGCACTTTGGAAGGCCGAGGCGAGTGGATTGCCTGAGTCTGAGGGTTGGAGACCAGCCTGAGCAACATGGTGAGACCTCGTCTCTACAACAAATCAAAAAATTAGCCAGGTGTGGTAGCGCGACTGTAGTGCCAGTTACTTGGAAGGCTGAGGCGGGAGGATCGCTGGATCCCAGCAATCAATGCTGGGCTGGCCATGAGTGTGTCACTTCACTCCAGCCTTGGCGAGGGAGTGAGACTCCAACTCAAAAAAAAAAAAATTATCTTTAAGGACAAAAAGTCCTAACCGAATATAATGAAGGTGTTAGTATCTTCCCCACCCCTTAATAGCCCAAGGCATCCTGTCCACAGCGGTACTTCTAGGACATCAAAGCAGGTCTGGGAAAGCTGACAACCTTAAGAGAACCTAGCAACTCCAGGTGGAGTATGCTGTAAGCAGCCTTAAGTACACAGGAATCCAGGCATAAAGTAGGCTGTTCTTCTCACTGTGAATTAGATCTTTGATTCTTTATATTTCCTCCTTAATCCCCATGGCTTTGTTTTTAAGTAGCACTGGGCCATGTGGAATTTTAGCAAATGCTTCTCTGAAAATCCATACTCTCTTTGTTATTATGTACCCTGTTTTATGACCTTATTATATAGGCAGGTTTAGTTAAGCAGAATTTTCTCTTCTTCAAATTAGCACAGAAAATACTTGATTTTTTTGTGTCTCGGCCAGGTGTCTAAAATCCTTCTCACACCATGATTCACTTAGCCCAGTTAGAATTCCATGAAGAGAAGATAAATCACAATATTAAAAAATAGATACTGGGCCTGCAAACGGGTCCAGACACTCTGAAAAGCAGTTTGGAAATTTACTTAAGGAAAAAAAAAAAAACTAAACATGTAACTACCAAATGACCCAGCAGTTGCACTCCTGGAGAAATTTTCCAGAGAAATTAAAATTCATATTCACACACAAACCCTGTACACAAATATTTATAGCACTTTTTTTTTTTTGCTTTTAATGTATTTATTTATTATAGAGTTGTGGGGCACAAGTGAGGATTTACTACATAAGTAGCCTGCTTGCAGATGAAGTCTGGGATTCTAAGTGACCTTCACTCCCCCAGGTAGTGGACCAGGTATCCATTGTGTTGTCACATACCCCCACCCTTCCTCCTCTCTCCCTCCCCTAGCAGTGTCCAGTGATTGCTGATCCCATTCTTCTGCTAGTGTGACTAGTGTTCAGGGCCCACTTAGGAGTGAGAACATGTGGTATTCAGTTCCTTGTTTCTGTGATAGTTCACTTAGTATGGTGGTCTTCAACTATATCTAAGTTTCTGCAAAGGCCAAAATTTTGTTCTTTTTTATGGCTGTGTAATACTCCTTTGTATATATGTACCACATTTTCTTTATCCAGTTCACTTTTGATGGGCAACAAGGTTGGTTCCATGTTTTTGCTATGGTGAATAGTGTGACAATAAACATGAGTGTGCAGACGTCTTTTTGGTAGAGTTTTATGTTTCTCTATATAGTCTCAAGAGAAGGATTTCTGGATCTTATGGAAGATTAATTTTTAGTTATTTTAGGAATCACTACACTGCTTTCCATAGAGGCTGAACGAGTTTACATTTTCACCAACAGTGTAGAAGTGTTCTTTTTTCTCTGCAGCCACAAAAGCACCCATTGTTTTTTGACTCATCAATAATAGCCATTCTTACTAGAGTTAGGTTGGTATCTCATTATAGTTTTGATTTGCATTTCTCTGATGATGAGTGAGGTTGAATGCTTTTTCATGTGTCTGTTGGCTGCTTATATGTCATCTTTAGAGAAGTGTATGTTCCTGCCCTTTGCCCACATTTTAATTGGGTTGTTAGTTTTTTTTCCTTTCACTTTACTTGAGTTCCTTATAGATCTCAGATGTATAAGGCCTTTGTCAGATGTATAATTTGCAAATATTTGTTCCCATTCTGTGGGTTGTCTCTTTACTCTCTTGGTGGTTTCTTTTGCTGTGCATAAGTTTTTCATCTTGAAGAGGTACCATTTGTCTACCTTTTTGGGACTTGGTCATGAATTCATCTCCTACTCGTATGTCCTACATTTTCTTCTAGGATTCTTATAGTTTGACAGTTTACATTTAGGTTTTTGATACATTTTTAGTTGATTTTTTAATATGGTGGTAGGTAGGGATCCAGTTTCATTCTTCTGCATGTGGTTAGCCGGTTTTCCTACCATCATTTGCTAAATCTAGTCTTTTTTCTACCAATTATTGTTATTAGTGGCTTTGTCAAAGATGAGTTGGTTGAAAGACTGTGGTGTTTTACTTCCTGAATCTCCTTCCTGTTCTATCGGCTTATGTGCCTACTTCTATACCAATATCATGCCATCTTGGTAACTGTAACTTTGTAATGAAGTTTAAAGTCTGGAAGTGTGATACCTCCCGCTTTATTCCTTTTGCTGAGGCTTGTTTTGGCTATTTTTTCTCTTTTTTTTTTTTTATATAAATTTCTGCATTGTCTTCTCCAGGTCTATGAAAAAAAGATGCTGGTAACTTGATGGATATTGCATTGAATCTGTAGATTGCCTTGGGATGATGGACATCTTGGCAACATTGATTCTTCCAATTCATGAACATGGCACGTTTTTCCATTTGATTGTGTGTCATCCTTGATTTCTTTGAGCAGCGTTTTGTAGTTCTCATTTCAAGGTCTTTCATTTCTCTGGTTAGGTGGATGCCGAGGTGTTTCTTTGTGTGTGTGTGTGGCTATTTTAAATGGGATTGTGCTTTTTATTTGGTTCTTTACCCGTTTGTTGCCGTATAAAAATGCAACTGTCTTTTGCACTTTGATTTTGTCACCTGAGACTTTACCAAAGTCATTTATCAGTTCAAGAAGGCTTTTGACAGACTCCCTAAAGTTTTCTATGTATACAATCATATCATTCACAAAGAATGATAGTTTAACTTCCTCTTTTCCTGTTTGGGTACCCTGATTTCTTTCTCTTATCTGATTGCTCTGGATAGGACTTCTAGCACTACATTGAATAAGAGGGGTGAGAGTGGGCATCCTTGTCTTAAGAGGAATGCTTCCAGCTTTTGCCTATTGATAAAATGTTGGTTGCAGATGCATTGTAGATGGCTCTTGTTGTTTTTGAGGAATATCCCTTTTATGCCCAGGTGTTCAAAGGAATGCTGGGTGTTGAATGCTTTTGTGTGTGTCTGTGTGAACATAAATGAAAGTGAAAATGCAATCCATGTGCATGGGATGTTTTCCTTGTACACAAATATCCAAAGCAGCTTTATTTGTAATAGCTAAAAACTGGATTCAACCCAGATATTCTTCAACAGGTGAGTTATTAAACAAACCATGATATATAAATGTCAAGGAATACTACTCAGCAATAAAAAAGGCAAACTATTGATACAAGCAACAACTTAGATGAATTTCAGGGAATTATGTTAAGTGAAACAAGTTAATTCCAAAAGGATAATCCAAAAAGGTACATAATGCTGGTTCCATTTATGTAACATTTAAAAATAACAAAGAAAATTTTAAATGGGGGACAGATTAGTGTCTGCCAAGGGTTAGGGATTTGAAGGTGGAGGTTGGAGAGGGATGGTGGGCAGAGGAAGGTGGGTGTGGTGATTAAAAGGGAACACAGGAACCCCAGTAGTGTTGGAACTGTTCAGTATCTTGACTGTGGTGGTAGATTCAAGAACCACTATGTATAAAAAAATTGTAAAGAACTTCATACACACAAATGAGTGGAAATAAAACTAGGAAATTTGGGGGAAAAAAAGGCTGAATTTTATCATGGTCAACATCCTAGTTATTATAATTTTGCAAAATATCATCACTGGGGGAAAATTAGGCAAAATGTACATAGGATCTTTCTGTATAATTTTTTATAACTGCTTTAGTCTATAATATCACACAAAAATTTTTTCAATTAAAAAATAAACTAAATGAAACCATTAGAAAAAAAAAAGGAAAAAATCTCTCCATGTCAGTGTTGAAAAAATTATAAAATTCAAACCTCTACAAAATTCTTAAATTACTACCTAGTGATTGCTTAACCTCTCTTCAGTTGAACTGAGAGAAAACTTACCTCCTGAGGTAGTTAGTATCAGTTTTTCTCAGTCTAAAAAGTTCTTCCTGTTATTGAAATGGAATTTCTTTGAAAGAAGCTATATCTCTTGGTCCCTATAAAGTAACTCTAAACCCTTAGATACTTAGTAGCCCCTCAGAATCTTAAAGAAAGCTATATTTTTTGCCCTGTGCTTAATTTTTACTATGATAAATACTGTATTCCCAGTTATTTTTCCTCACACATGTTGCTTTTGTGTTTTTTCCCATCCCAAATAGTTCTTCTCTAAACACATTCCAATTTTACTATTTTTTTTTCTTAAAGTGATTGTGGTGCTCCTAATGTAATATAAACAGCAGAGAATAGAGTGGCTATAGTTGTCCAGGATTAAGGTCAGGGAGCGAGGGAAGGAAAGCACGTTCAGGTATAAAAGGAATCCCAAAAGTAGAGCTCTCTGTGATTACAAAATTGATTTGTAGCTTCACTGTATTAATGCCAATATCTTGATCATAACATTGTACTATATTTGTGCAAGATGTTACCACTGGAAGAAATTGAGTAAAGGGTACACAGGGTATCTCTGTATTACTTCTTAAAACTACATGTAAATTTACAATTAACTAAAAAAAAGTTTAATTAAAATGACAGAGAGAGAGAGTGGCCTAGCCTGCCCCAACTTCTAAGGGGTCAAATATGCTGAGTACTCATAAAAATAAAGCAAGGCAACCCAAAAACACCCATACTCCAACCAGCTCTGAATGGGTCGCTACTAGATATTTGTAAATAAGTTAAGTAGTGCATGTCTTGGCTCTAAACTGAATGCCAAAGAAAACTTAGTATATGAACTCCAACATCTGAATATTTAGAGAAATGTGCATATTTATTGATTACATTATCCGCATACTTTGGCTCTCCACAATTATGTCCAAACATACCAAAACCCTGGAGTCTTCCTCTTTTTTTCTTTATTTTACACCCCATGCACAGTCTATCAGCAAATTTTGCTGTCTGTCTTCAAAATATATACAAAATCCAACCACTTTTTCGTCAGTTCTGCTGCTACCACCATCTCTCACCCAGATTATTCTAATATCCTCATAAATGATTTCTACAGTGTCCCTGTTCCGCAGTCTGTTTTCAACACAGCAGGTGGAGTGATTCTTTAAAGCATAATTCAGATTGTGACATTCTTCTCTTGAGAACCCTTCGATGGCTTCCAAGCACAAACATAATCATGAGAGAAGTAAAAATTCCTGCCAGCATTTTCCAAGTCCTACATGATCTGACTCCCCTCCACTCCTCGACCCTGTATCTTCTGCTCTCCCCTCCCTTTATCTTTCAGTTCTAGCCTCATTGGCCTCTTTGTTATTTGTGAGATAATCGTCTAGACATTGACTCTTTTCCCCTATATCTGGCTTCTTCATGGCCATCTCCCAGGAA
Organism: Tarsius wallacei; assembly: GCA_963574415.1. Lineage (NCBI taxonomy): Eukaryota > Metazoa > Chordata > Mammalia > Primates > Tarsiidae > Tarsius > Tarsius wallacei. The sequence goes on from CAUYQG010261817.1 coordinate 8,903, forward strand.
GCAGCCCCTAGCCAAGGCTGGTTTTTGCAGAATACACGTATTCCCAATAATGAGTCATGGGCTGCAAGTAATTGAGCAGAGTTGAGAACAATGTGGGCAGCACCCTTATTCATTGTGATTGTAACCACCATGTAGCAAGTTGAATAATAAACTTGCTTGTCTATAAAGCTGCTTGCTGTATTGTCCTGCGCTGCAGATTCTTTCTTCACCGATCAGCTGCCATTGGTGCCTACCGGGCGGATTCTTTCTTTTCAACTGGCTACCATCAGTGCCTCCTGTAAGTTCTAATAAACCGATGCCTTTCCCTGCCAACCTCCCAGTGACTTCTTTGGAAGAAGAACTTTCCAAAGAACTTTACACACAAGCCCTTCCATATTTGGGGCTACCACATTACAGTATTTTTCAAATATGCCAGTCAAATCCCTGCCTCTGGACCTTTGCACTGGCTGTTTCCTCCACCTTGGCTGCTTTCCCCTAAGCTATTCGCATGATGAACTCCCACAGGTGTGAGAGTTCATCATGCGAATAGCTTAGGGAATCTCACGTTTGCAAAGATTCCCTGTTCCTTTCCCTGCTCATTTTTTTCCTGTAGAACTTAACACTATCCACATGTTATTTACTTATCTTAGTTTGTGGTCTCATCATTAATGTTTTATTTTGTTCACCAGCACCAAGAATATTGCCTAGTACATAGAAGGCATTCTATAACTATTTATTGAAAAACTAAATGAATAACTACTCAATATTCAATTTCCTAATGGGAAAAATTTCCTAATGGGAAAAATTAGTTAGAAATTTTGATGAAATTCTTTTTCTTTGAGTCTAAGCCACAGACTCCTCTATTCTGCTCCTTTCCACAGTGTACAGTTCCGCAATTATCGCAATGTACAATGTGGAAGTCATTTTATATAACAAGAGCCACCTTGTGTTAACCTCCAACTGATCAATGAGCAGCCTACAAAGTCAACATCAACCAATCCGAACTGCTATGTTTCAATCCCTCATTTGCATGGAAGGAACTGAATCAACCAGTCAGAACTGTCATGTTTCAATCCTTCATTTGCACGGCAGAACCTAAAAGAGGCCAGCTACCTTATAAAACAGCCCCAAATCACCGGCTTAGCACAAACAGCTCTTCTATGGCTGCCCTGCCTGCTGCTCCCTTGCAGTGTACTTAATAAACCTATCCTTCTTTACTCTGCGCTGTCTTGTGTGACTTCTTTCACCACCCACAACTCTAGCCAACTGGTTGCTATCTGCAATACACAACTCCTTCGCCACATTCATGAACTCTTCCACATCACCCACTGAATTTTTTTGTACTAATTATTTAGTGTATGGCTTCACTTCTCTACTAAATCTGAAGCTCAAGTGTAAGAGCCATCATGTAGCCCCTTTTAATCATTACTGGCAGGGCACTGTGCACAATTTATCATTTCCATTCTAGATTTCGTGACCCCCCCATCTTGTTCTCACTTTGATATATTTCTTACAGCATATTCTGATCTTATGATGATTATGTCTCTTTTTCAAATGTAATTGAGTGTCAACAGCACTTGGGCTGCTCAGGGTTTTCCACTGAAGTGATTGAATATAACCTTTCACCATCCACCCCACTAACATTCTTCAGAGGTCAAATCTGTCACCACATTCTTGCCATTAGTTAACCTGGAAGGTAAGGGATGTCACCATGAATATGTAAGTCACAAATAAAAGAGATTTCATGGGAAAGTTCATCATCAGGGAAGAAGAAAATATTTTGTAGCTCACAGAAACAAGAAAAGGTTTGGATTAAGTTATCCTGGCCATGGGGCTTTTACCTTGCCATATATAATGACTGAAGCAACTGTTCTGCTAGACTTCAGAAATGCAGATTCAGAGAATTCGTTTTAGAGTAAATCAGAAACTTATCTTTTTATCTAACTGTTTCTATCCTTAAATGTCACTCTGAGTTTAAAGCTCTTGAATATTGTTTTATGTAGAGTCCTTAGAGATAACTTTGTATATTGCAAATTTGGTTTGTATAGCATTGAGTTTGAAGAAAAGGACTAAGGCAGTAAGAAAATCTACAGGGAATGAAAATTCATAAAGGAGACTCTACTGATATAAAAAGGGGGCAGACAGGTAAAAACAAACCACATTTTTGTGAAAGATAATAAAATATAATAAGCGTTGGAGGGAAAACCGTAAAACTCATTTATTTCAGCCTCTTCGTTTTACACAGGTAAGAACTTCTTCCCAAATTGGTGAAATAAATTGCCAAGGTCACAGAGTAGTTAAGGACCAGGATACTCATCAGCAGCATAATAATAGCAATGATAATAATAATGTCCTCTACAGTGCTTTGCAAATCATTGAAAATAGCTATTCTAATTTATATTACCATTTTCTTTAAATTCATTACACATTACTATTTAGGTTGGAGGCTCATTCAAACCAGATGGAGGGTTCATGCCTCCAGTGTGCAATTATTAACTTGGTTTTGGTTTTTTTCAGTGGTGATTATTACTGTGATAAGAACACTTAACATGAGATCTACCTTCTTAACAAAATGTTAAATGTACAGTACAGTTTTGTCAACTATAGGTGCAGTATCATAAAGCAGATCTCTAGAACTTATTTATCTTGTGTTACTGAAAATTTATACCTATTAAATAGCAGGTCCCAATTTTCCCCTGGCCCCAGCCCCTAGCAACCACTATTCTACTCCCTACTTTTATAAATTTGATGATTTTTAGGTAACTCATACAAGTGAAATCATGCAGTATTTGTCCTTCTGCAACAGGCTTATTTCACTTAACATAATGTCCTCAAGGTTCATTCATGTTGTCACATACGGTAGGATTTCCTTCTTTTTTTTTTTTTTTGAGTTGCAGTCTCACTTCGTCACCCAGACTGGAGTGCAGTAGCACACTCACGGCCACCCCAGCATCGATCTGCTGGGCTCAGGTGATCCTTCTGCCTCAGCCTTCCTAGTAGCCAGAACTACTGGCGCATGCTACCATGCCCAGCTAATTTTTTGATTTATTGTAGAGATGAGGTCTCACCAAGTTACCTAGGCTGGTCTTGAACCCATGGGCTCAGGCAATCCCCTCACCTCCACTTCCCAAAGTGCTGGGATTATGGGATTACAGCCTTGAGCCACTGTGCCCAGTCAGAATTTCCTTCTTTTTTATGACTGAATAATATTCCATTTTATGCACATACCACATTTTCTTTATTCACTTTTCTGTAGGTTGTGTCCATATCTTGGCTACTGTGAATAATGCTGCAATAAGCACAGGAGTGCAGATATATCTTCAATATACTGATTCCGTTTCCTTTTTATATATATCTGGAAGTGGAATTGCAAACTCATATAGTTCTACTTTAATTTTATGAAAAATCTCCATGTTATTTTCCATAGCAGTTTTACTACTTTATATTCCCACCAATAGTGCACACAGGTTCCAGTTTCTCTACATCCTTACCAACATTTGTGATCTTTTGAGTTTTTGTGACACCTCCAAACATCTCATTTGATTTGCATTGCCCTGATGATTAGCGATGTTGAACAACTTTTCATATGCCATATTGGCCATTTGTGTGGTAGCCTAAGCAATTAGGCAGAAAAAAAAGGAATCAATCAGAAAGGAAGAAGTAAGTTATTTTTATTTGTAGATGGCATGATCTTGTATATAGAAAGACTCCACACACCCAAAAAAACAAATTTTAGAATCAATAAACTAATTCAGTAAGGTTATAAAATTTAAAATCAACATTCAAAAATTATTTGAGTTTCTGTACACTAACAACAAACTATCCAGAAAGGAATTTTTTTAAAAATTCCACTGACAATAACATCAAAAAGGAGAAAATACTTAGGAATAAACTTAACTAAAAATGTGAAAGACTTGTATGACAAAAATAATAAAGCAGGCATAGATAAATGGAAAGACAGCCTGTACTCATGAATTAGATGACTTCATATTACTAAAATGTCCACATTACCCAAAGCAATCTACAGATTCAGTATAATCCCTGTTTATTACAGCATTGTTCACAATAGCAAAAAACATGGAACCAACCGTGCACCCCATCAAAAGAGGATTGGCTAAAAAAATGTGGTACATATACATGATGAAATATTACATAGCCATATAGAAGGACAAAATTATAAGCTTCACAGCAACTTGGATGGACTTAGAGTCTATAAATACTGAGTGATCTATCACAGAAACAGAGAACTAAGTATCACATGTTCTCACTCATAAGTGGACCTTGAACAATTATCATAATACTATAAGATTGTGAGTAGTGGAAAATTGCCGGAGGTGGGGGCAGGGGGGCAGGATTGGCAGTAGTAGGATTCTGCCAGGGGAAGGGGAGGCACACCTCATCAACAAGGGTACCTGCATAATGAATATTTGTATACTTAACCCTGAATTATACCCCTGCAAAAAAAATATAGAAAAAATAAAAATTCCAAAAGTATTTTTTACAAAAATGAGAAAAAAAATCTTAAAATGTATATAGCCTGAGTATTTTTGTTGTTAACCAGGCCTGCTTCTAACATTGGCAAGGTCCAGAGGAGGACTACAAATAGAGGCCCGCAGATCATGTATCTAGAGTATTTATATCACAGATAGCACACTAACTATGAAATATATTCTCTCTTCTTACATTGACAAAAAGTATATTCTCCTAAAGACTTGGAAGGTCAGTTTTTAATTTAGGGTTCCCAAAGTCCTTGGAGTTCTGAAGCAGAAAGTGATAGCATGGAAGAGCTTTCCTTTAGCCTTTAGGACCTTGCCTCACTTTTCTCACACTTAGCTCCATTTCACTGCAAATAACTGCCTCTTTCAAACTTTTCCAGTCTAGAGGTTTCCATACTGGCAGCATGGTCTGTTCTTGGAAGGAGATGCTCAAAAAGGACCCCACACAAACTCTGCAATTGGGATCAGGGCTAAAGAGACAAAGATAAGCTTAGGTATTAAAAGCATGTTCTAGAAGAAAGATACAGGAGCTCCATGTAGACACACCCCCCTAGATCCATGAAATCTTCACCTTGAGGAGGGCTAGAAGTCGGTTCTCTAAGGCAAAAGACCCAGTTGCCTCTCCTGCCAAAGACTAAAATATGACATGATATATATATGTTCTGAAAAAAACCTTTTACTTCTGCAAAATAGCACATTACAAATAACACCACTTACAGAAAAGAATATGGTTAAGGACACTCTAAATCTACTCAACTTCATAACCAATTCAAAAAAAAATCAATTGTTACTTCTTGCATAGCTCAAGAAGTGAGCTTAGGTAACTGTCTTAGAGGAATTAGAAATAAACAAGAAACAATACAATGCAAATGCTTTCTTATGGGCACTGAGACAATGCAAGTAGAGAAGATGTTCTGAGCCACGGGGGTTGCTGTTAAAGTGAGCATGAGAGGAAGCGAAACCTGCTAGGAGACAAGAGCTCTGCAAGGTTGGGGCGCCCCTGTTTGGAGAGGAGTTTGGACTCAGGCATTTATTTTTAACTTTCTTAAAAATGGAGTTGAATAGTCCCTTGCATACACAGCAGATGAACAAAAGTCTTTTCCTTTCCCACTAAAGACAGTAAATCTACTCCTATCATTCCATCGGCCCTTAACTAAGAAAAAGCAGATATGACTCTGTAACCTCTTTACATCCTTTCCCTACATGATATTTATGTTTATACAGCTGTACAACCTCGAGGACAAAATTTTGGTTGCATTTACGTTTTCGTAGGCCACCATATTAGTCCATTTTGCATTACTATAAAGGAAGACCAGAGGCTGGGTAATTTATAAAGAAAAGATATGGTTCACCAGAATCTGCTTCTGTGGGCACTCAGGAAGCTTACAATCATGGTGGAAGGCAAAAGGGGAACAGGCAAGCGTGACACACAGTAAAGTACTGAAGCAAGAGACAAAACGAGGTGCCATCTCTCCGATGAACAATACAGGGAGAACTCACTCATTACCAGGAAAACAGCACTAAGTCATTCATCAAGAATCCAACCCTCTCCCACTAGGCCCCACCTCCAACATTGGAGATCACATTTCCACATGAGACTTGGAGTAAACAACAATGCAAACTATATCGGCCACTGTATCTCATCCAGGGCACAATTATGAGAGGTGTTCAATAAATGCTTATGCAAATAAATAAAATCTGCAATCTGGAAGCCCATAATTCTCTGCTGAAACTCAGTCCTGCTTGAATGATAAAAATTAAATGGTGATTCTTGTCTTTATTATCCACCAACTCTATGACATGCCCTGAGAGACTGAATGAAGCTGTAGAAAAACCAACAACAATAATACAACATAACGATAATTATTATGGCATTTTTAGAAAATCAGGCATGAAGCTAAGTGCATAATGTACATTAGCTTACTCAATAACGATCCTAGAAGTAAATGGTAGTAACCTTGTTTTGTAAATAAAGAAGCGGATGTTCAGAAAGGTTAAATAATTAGTCCAAGCTGGCATACTCAGTGGAAGTGATGGATCTCACTTGTGCATCCACTGAATCTCAATTCCCTCATCTATAAAATCAAGTCAAATTTTTTCCCTGAAGACCTCATAGAACAATGTAAGGTTGAAGAGAGCTTCAAAACGTCCAAGAAAATATTAATTTCTTTCATTTGCAAAGAACATTAGAGGTTTTTAAAGAGCTTTCACATGCATCAAGTATTTAAAAAGCCTTAAGTTTTGCGCAAATATAAAATATTATTAATCTCATATGCTGTTTTTACTCCCTTACATGTTGTAGACATTACAGGATAATAGTATCAACAGCTAATATTAAAATATGCTAAGCTTTGTGCTAGGAGCTTTACACTGATTGTCTTAATTTATAATAAAAGAAAAGCAGACGTATTCTTAATAACCCACTTTAAAAATAAGAAAATATATAGAAACTAAGCAATTTGCATAATTCATGTTTAGTACTTCAGCAGATCAGAATTTAAACATATACCACTACTTTAAAAAGTAATAATTTATTTTATAGTACAATTTATCCAAGTTATCCTATGATTACAATATTGTGTAGAATTCAGTGTACGTGTAATTGTTGCTGATTATGATAACCTACAAGGATAGAAGGTTGAGAGAGATGCTTAAACTTTGAATAAATTGTGTAAATAAATCTCTCACACACACACACACACACACACACACACAAACTTTAACTGGATTCTTTAGAAAAATTCTGTGTGTGTCAATCATTTCAGGTCTGGAATGCCCCCATTAGTCCAACAGTAGACTGTATAATAATACTGTAGAATTATAAATTTGTACGTAAAATATTTGTAAATAAGATCACATTGTGGATATGCTAAGTAGGGCAGTTCATCCTGAAAGAACCCCTAAAATGAAGATTTCATGAAATAATCAAAGTACACATTAGCCTTATAAACTTTACCATGTTGGTATTTATATGTGTCAAATATTCTCAATGATAACACATTACATTTTTTACTAATAGATTTTATTTTTAAAAATTGTTTTAGACGGGCATGGTAGCTCATGCCTGTAATGCTAGCACTTTGGGAGGCCAAGGTGAAAGGTTCGCTTGACCCCAGGAGTTCAAGACCACCCTGGGAAACATAGCAAGAACTCATCTCTATAAAAAAAAAAATCAAAAAAAATTAGCTGGACATGGTGGTGTACATTTGTAGTTCCAGCTACTCAGTAGGCTGAGGTGGAAGGATCGCCTGAGCCCAGGAGATCAAGGCTGTGGTAGCCATGATTATGCCATTGTAATCCAGCTTGGGCAACAGAGTGAGACTCCAACTCAAAAAAATAAAATAAAATACTTTTTAATTTACAGAAAAATTGAGCAGATAGTGCTGAGGATTCTGATATACTCTCCTTACCCGGTTTTTGCAAACAGTTAACCCTATTATTCACATCTTGCATACGTAATAATTACTAAAATGATATCAATACATTGTTCTTAACTAAATGTCATATTTCATTCATATTTCCTTATTTTTACCTGATCTCCTTCTTTCTGTTCCAGGATCCCATCTGAGATACCACATTACGTTTAGTTGTCATATCTCTTTAGGCTCTTCTTGGCTGGGACAGTTTCCCAAACTTTCTTTATTTATGATGACCTTGACAGTTTTGAAGCCTAGTTAGGTATTTTGTAGAATATTCCTCTATTGGGCTTTTATTGATGTTTTTCTCATGATTATACTGAGGTTATAAGTTTTGGAGAGAAAGATCACAGAATAGAAGTGCTATTTTTATACATCATATCCAGTATACATACTGAACACATGATTTATGGCCATTGATGTTGACCTTGAAAACCTGGTCAAAGCAGTATTTGTCAGATTTCTCCACTGCAAAAGTTATTCCTTTTTTACAAATTTTCCATACTGTACTTTTTGGAATAAAGTCACTGCACAGCACACACTTAAGGAATAGGAAGTTATAGTCCAATGTCTTAGGATGTAATATCTACATAATTTATTTTAAATTCTTTTGCATAGGAGGTTTATGTATTCTCTCTCTCCTCCGCATTTACTAATTCTGTTATTTTTTTATATCAGTAGGGACTCATGGGTATTTATTTTATACTTGTATTATAATTCAGTGTTACTTTTCTTTCTTGCTCAAATTTTTTCCAGCTTTGACCTTTGGAAGTTCTTTCAATAGACTTCTGTGATCCTTTGACATACCACTATTAAAGTGACTTTTTTTAAAATCCATTTGCTTACTTTCTGGCCCTACAAGATGTTCCAGGATTATTTTGTATATTTTCTGCTCCTGACTTAGAATTGGCTGTTTCTCCAAAGAGTCCTTGTTCCTTTTATGGTAAAATGGTATTGGAAATCAACATTTGGGTGCTTGGTGTGTTCATTGTTACTGGGGTATCATTTCTTTTAGGGCCACTTAGAAATATATGTATGTATGCTAATATCTCTCTCTCTCTCTCTCTCTCTCTCTCACACACACACACACACACACGCACTTAAACTTCAGTCACTTCAAAGTACTCTTCATTTGATACAATATGCCTATTGAGATGCTTTATTCACTGCTCAAAACGGTTTTTGAACTCATCAATTTTGATGCCTTTTAGTGCTTCTGCTGTTTTTTGTTTCATCTCTTCAACATCAGCAAGACATTTCCCTTTCAGGACTTTCTTCATTCAGGGAAACAAATAAACAAAAACATTGCTGGAGGACGATATGGGGTGAATAGGGAGGGAGGGAAAATAAGGTCATTCTGTTTTGGTCAAAAACTGTTGAACACTCAGTGCAGTGTGGGCAGGTGATTGCCATGGTGGAAGAACCAGTCACCTATTTGCCACAACTCAGGACATTTCTTCTGCAAATCGTGATGCAACCTTCTCAAAACTTCCAGATAAAAGTTTTTGTTGACTTTTGATCCAAAGAACCAAATTCCATGTGCACAATTCCTCTTATATCAAATAAATAAATGACCATTGTCTTCACATTTGACTTCACTTGTCTTGCCTTTTTGGGTTGTGGGGAAGTGGCAGTTTTCCACTGGTTAGACTATTGTTTTGTTTCAGGATTGTAACCCTAGCACCAAGATTCATCTCCATTCATGACTACAGGAAAAAAAAATCAGGGTCCAAAATTTCACTGCTGTATACTGTTCGTGTCAATCACCCATCATGAAATGGGCAAACACGTTGACAGAATCTCAAAAAAAACAAACAAAAAAACCTCACTGAAGCCGAACGCAGCCTCTCACAACAACACTAGCTGGTACCCTGGTGTCACTGGGTTCCTAGAACACTTACCTAGTAGGGGAAGCCTGTACTACAAGAGGCCCACACCCCAAAAGATAATTCTGTTTTGGGGGGGTCCCCTCATATATACTATATAATGCATAAAATCAAATATATTATATATGTTTTTATATGTGTGTATATATATATATCTGAAAATTTTTGCATTAACCCCGCGTATCTATATTAAGTTACATCTCCACTAATGTCTCCAATTCTAATTCATTATCACATGGATCATTTCAGTTTCTTACCCTAGTTTACCTGTAAATTCCCACACCAGCTATGAGAAACATCATTCCTACCATTTGCCATTCATTGGTTTAATTGTTCAATTATAATATTTTGGCTTGATGCATAAGTTAATAGTGTTTTTGGTTTGCCCATGGTATGCAAATGTCCCATGATAGTTGATTGGTCACAGTTCATCACATTTGCCAATTCTCGTGTTGGTTTACATGGATCGTTGTGAATTAAAACGTTTAAATGGTCTTCATCAAAGCCCAAAGATAATCCTAAATGTGGAGAATCACTCAGGTCAAAATGGCCCTCTTTGAAATGACAAAACAGTTTTCTTGCTGTGCTTTCCCTGATGGCACTCTCTCCTACACGGCAAAAATGTTTTGAGCCACCTCTGCTGCCTTTCCAGAATATGTTGGAAGTTTTCGTTCTTTTCCGCTTGACATGCCATCTTCTTAAGCCCACAAATAGCACTAACTTTCTTCAAATCTGCAAAATGTATGGCATATTCACAAGCACAGCATTGTCACTCCAAATGAAAAATGATAAACAAACCCCTAACACTGCAGTGTTGCTTTGCCAGAAACAAATACTATGAACTTATGCATCAACCTAATATACATACAGCATTATCAGAATTATTAACTAGAGCCCATTGAGATATAACTTTATCAACTATAGTAAAGTAGTTTTGTGCAGTTCATTTTTTTCCTTAGTCTTTTTTCCTTAGTCTTACACACTCCTTAGTCTTACACACACTTACACACTCCAAGAGTTACTTGAGTTAATATCTTTTACCTTCTCTACCTTACTAAAGTTATTTTTTGTACTTTGTATGCAGTGGGATTCTCTTGTCATGTCTATATTACTCCTGGGATGATCGGACTGCCTCAATTATCTGATTAATTTGCAGACGTTATGGTCACTCTTTATGTTGTGAATTACTTCTGACAAATGCATAATGCCATGTATCCACCATTACAATATAGTATAAAATAGCTTTATAGACCCTCCTTTCCTTAAACTCCAGGCAACCACTGATCTTTTTATTTTTGTCTATATTTTTTCCTCTTTCCAAAATGTCATCAAACTGGGATTATACAGCATGTCGCCTTTTTGAACTAGCTGCTTTCATGTAATAATATGTATTTAAGTTCCCCCATGTCTTTTCATAGCTTGAAAACTGATTTCTTTTTCTTGCAGAACACTATTTCTTTTTACAGATATACAATATTTATTCACCTATTGAAAGACATCTTGGTTGCTTTTAGTTTTTGGTGACTAGGAATAAACCTGCTATAAACATTTATGTGCAGATTTTGGGGTGGCCGTAATTTTTTAGCTTAGTTGGGTATATACCTAGGAACACAACTGTAGATTATGTGGTAAAACTATGTTTAGCATTGTAAGAAACAGACAGAATGTCTTTCAAAGTGTCTGCACCATCTTACATTCCCACCAGCAATAAATAAGTTTCTGTTGCTCTGCGTTCTCATCAGCATTTGGCATTGTCAGTGTTTTGGATTTTGGCCACTCTAATAGTCATGTGGTGACATCTCATTGTTTTAATTTACGATTCCATAATGACACAAGATATTGTGCATATTTTCATTTATTATTTGCCATTTGTATATCTTATTTGGTGAGTTTCCTGTTCAGATCTTTTGCTCATTATATAGAATTATTTGAATACCTTTGTATATTTTGGATTTAATTTCCTTATTGTATTTTCTCTCATTCTGTGGCTTGTCTTTTTATTAGCTTAACAATATCTTTCACAGAGTAGTAGTTTTTTAATTTAATAGAGTTCACCTTACCAATTTGTTTTTCATGGATTAGGCTTTTGATGTTGCATCTAAAACCTCATTACCAAACACAAGAAGACATAGATTTTCTCTTATGTTATCTGCCAGAAGTTCTGTGGTTTTTATTTAACATTTAGAATTATGGTTCATTTTGAATTAATTTTTGTAAAAAGTGTAAGGTCTGTGTCTAGATTTCATTTTGCATATAGATGTGCAATTCTTTCATGATCATTGTTGAAATGATCTATCCTTTCTCAATTGAATTGTCTTTGCTCTTTGTCAAAGATCAGTTGATTGAATTTGGGAGAGTCTGTATTTGGGTTCTGTCTTCTGTTTTATTGATCCCCTTATTTATTCTTTCAACAACACCCCCACTGTCTTGATTACCATAGCTTTATAGTACTACTTGAATTTGAGTATTGTCAGGCCTCTAATTTTGTTGTTCTTTGTCAGTATTGTGTTTACTATTCTGAGTCTCTTGCCTTTCCACATAAATTTTTGAATCAGTTTGCTAATATACACCAAATAGCTTGCCCCAAATTAAAATTGCCTTGAACTTATTCATCATTTATGAAGAAGTTATATTTCAACAATACTGTCTTCTATCCACAAAATGAAATATTTCTTCATTTACTTAGATTTTTTATTTCTTTCATGAGAGTTTCATAATTTTTCATATATTTAGTACATATCCTGTATATATTTTGCTAGGTTTTTACTCTATTTCCTTTTTTTTCTTTTTTTGAGGGGAAGTGCAAATGTAAACTGTATTGTGTTTTCTATTTCAGTTGTCCATTGTTCACTGCTGGTATACAGTAAGGCAACTGATTTCTGTATAGTAGCCTTGTATCCTGCAAACTTGTTGTTCCAGGAGTTTTTTATGTCGATTTTTGCTTTTTTTTTTGGTTTTTCTAAACAGATAATTATGTCATCTGTGAATAAAGATAGTTTTATTTCTTTTATTCCAAGCTGTATATTCTTTATTTTATTTTTTCTTGTCTTGTTACATCAGCTTGGACTTACAGTAGGATGATGAATAAGGGTGATCAGAGGGAGCATCCTTGCCTAGTTCTCAATCATAGGAAAAAAGCATTCGGTTTTTCACTACTAAGTAATGGTGATAGCATCAACTGTTTTTTAGTTGTTCTAAATCAAGTTGTGATGTTTTGCTTTATTCCTAGCCTTCCAAGACTTTTTTAAAATTATAAATGGATGTTGGAGGTGTTGGATTTTGTCAAATGATTTTTCCATATCACTTGACAGAATCATATAATATTTCTTCAGTCTATTAATGGGGCATATCACATTAATTAATTTTGATTTTTGAATGTCAGACCAGTCTTGCATATCTGAAATAAATTCAACTGATTGTGGAGTATACCTATTTTTACACATTGTTGGATCTAATTTACTGACATTTAATTGAGGATGTTTGCATCTGTGTTCATAAAATACATTGAGTTATAATTTTCCTTCCTTGCAATGTCTTTCTCTGGCTTTAGTATTAGGATAATGCTTGCCTTATCGAATGAGTTATGAAGTTTACCTTGTGCTTCTATTTTCTGGAAGTGATTACAGAAAACTGGAATAATTTCTTCCTTAAATGTTTGATAGAATTCACCAGTGAAACTATCTGGCCTGGTGGTTTCTTTTTTAAAAGATAATGAATTCATTAATTTATTTAGATAGATATAGATCTAGTCAGATAATCTATTTTTCTTGCGTGAATTTTGATAACTTATGTCTTAAAAGAACTTGGTCCATTTCATCTAAACTACCAGATTTTTCAGTATAGATTTATTTGTGATATTCCTTTATTATCTTTTTAATGGCCATGGAACAGTAGTATTGACCCATCTTTCATTTCCAATATTAGTAATTTGTGTCTTCTCCCTTTTTCCTTGCTTGACTGGCTATAGGTTTATCAATTATTAATCTATTCAGGGAACAGCTTTTGGTTGTGTTGACTTTCTCTGTTGATTTCCTGTTTTCAACTTGATTTCTACACACATTTTTATTATATATTCTCTTCTACTTACTTGGGGTTTAAACTGCTCTTCTTTTTTAATTTCTTAAGACATGTTTCTATTATTGATCTTAAATCTTTCTTTTTTTGTAATATATGCACTTGATACTATAAATTTCCCTCTAAGCACTGCTATTCCACAGCATCCCATAAATTTTGATGTTGCCTATTTCCTTTCATTTAGTTGAAAATATTTTTAGATTTCTCTTGAGACTTCTTTGATATATGTGTTATTTAAAAGTATGTTGTTTAATCTGCAAATATTTGGGAGTTTTAGTTTTTATCCTGTTACTGACTTCTAGTTTAATTCCATTAATCTGCAAATATTTGGGAGTTTTTAGTTTTCATCCTGTTACTGACTTCTAGTTTAATTCCATTTTGATCTAAAAAATATTCTGTATGATTTCTATTCTTTTAATTTTGTGAAGTTATGTCAGTTAGATCTTTTCACTGAAGGTGCTATTCAAGTCAACTATACCCTGATTTTTGCTTGCTGGACTTATTCATTACTGATAGAGGGTACTAAAATCTCCAACAATAATGGTGGATTTGCCTATTTCTTCCTGCAGTTCTATAAGTTTTTGCCTCATGTGTTTTGAAGCTCTGTTGTTACCTGCATATACATTGACCCTTTTTTTGATAATCACTCCTTTATAGTTATTTAATGCATATTGTTAGCCCTATAAGTATTTTTTTCTGATGTCTGCTTTGTTTAAAATAAATATAGCTATGTCAGCTTTCTTTTAATTGGTGTCAATATGGTATAGCTTTCTCCATTCTTTTATTTTTAACCTACTTGCGTTTTTATAGTTAAACTGGGTTTCTTCTCTGCTTCACAGTGACAATCTCTACCTTTTATTTGGTATATTTAAACTAGTCACATTTCAAGCAATTATTGATATGTATTAGTATTGATTAGTAGCTACATGTTTGTCATTATATTTGTTCCACTGGTTTTTTTGGGTTTTTTCCAATCTTTCTCTCTTTTTCTGCATTCTCTGGTTTTGATTAATTAAATTTTACATGATTCAATTTCTCTTCTCTCTGAGCTCATTGATTACACATCTTTCTTTAATTGTTGGTTGCCCTATAGTTTGCAATATACATTTATGACTAATCATATTTGATTAACAGTATATCAATTCTTTGGTAGTGCAGGTACTTTAAACAGTATTCCCATTTTCTCCCTCCATCCCTTGTAACATTGTTGTCATTCACATCACTCATTCATATGCTATAATATTTTATTTCCATGCATTGTTTTTTTAGTGCATTTCTTATCTTTGTATAGATCCTAGTTTGACCTGTATCGTTTTCCTTCTTTCTGAAGAACTACTTTTAATATGTACTGCAAGACAAATATACTGAAAACACTTTTATTTTGTGTTTGTGTGTCTACAATAATATTTATTTCTTCTTTATTTTTGAAGAAAAGTTTCAATGGGTATATAACACTAGGTTAGTGGGGGATTTTTTTTTTTTTTTTTTTTGAGTCAGAGTCTCACTCTGTCACCTGCCAGGCTGGAGAGCAGTGGCACACTCACAGCCCCCGCAGCCTCAACCTGCTGGGCTCAAGCGATTCTTCCACTTCAGCCCTAAAAGTAGCTGGAACTGCAGATGCACGCCACCACACCTGGCTAGTTTGTGTGTGTGTGTGATTTATTGTAGAGATGAGGTCTCACCAAGTTGCCCAGGCTGGTCTCGAACCCTTGGGCTCAGGCAATCCTCTCACCTCGGCCTCCCAAAGTGCTGGGATTATAGGCTGAGCCACCATGCCTGGCCTAGTGGGGGATTTTTTTATTCTAACCTTTTAAATATTTTAATCCAGTCTCAACATGGTTTCTGACAAATGTCTGGTAGAATTCTTAAGTTGTCCCTCTATAAGTAATCAGCACTTTCTCTTCACCGTCATGATTTCTTTCAAGATTATCCCCTTGTCTTGGGTTATCTCCAGTTTAAATATATTATACTTAAGTATAGATTTTTTATATTTATCCTACTTGGTGTTTTCTAAGGTTGTAGCTTGGTGTTCTATCATTAATTTTGGAAAATTTCTGGCAATCATTATTTCAAATACAGTAGTATTTCTTTATCCATGGTTTCATTCTCTACAGTTTCATTTAACATTAGCAATCCCAATCCAAAAATATTAAATAAAAAATTCCAGAAATAAACAACGTGTAAGTTTAAAGTTGCCCTTCATTCTAAGTATTGTTATAATTGTCCTATTTTTTAATTATTATTGTTAATCTCTTCTTGTGCCTAACTTATAAATTAAGCTTTTTCATAGGTATATATGTATAGAAAAACAAATAGTATCTATAGAGTCTGGTACTATCCACAGTTTCAGACATCCATTAGGGGTCTTGGAACATATCCTGTGGATAAGGAAGGACTGCTGTATTTCCTGTTCCTTTCTGTCTTCTCCTTCTTGCATTCCTGATGTGCATATATTACACCTATTATAATTTTTTAATTGTCCTTCAGTTCTTAGTGATTTGGAGGGGTTTATTAATTTTTCTCTCTGTATGTTAGTTTTCAAAGATTCTATTGACATATCTTCAAATTCACTGACACTCTTTTTGATCGTGTCCAGTGCAGTGATAAATTCATCAAAGGCATTCTTTATCTCTGTTACAGTGTTTTTGGTTTCTATTACTTCCTTCTGATTCTTTCCTACAGCTTTCATTTCTCTGCTTATATTACTCATTTGTCCTTTCATACTGTCTACTTGTTTCCACTAAAGCCCACAACATAAATAATCATAGTTACTTTAAATTATCTGATTAATCCAAATTCTGTGTCATATCTGAACATAGTTCAGATGCTTACTTTGTCTCTTTGGTCTATGTTTTTTCTTTCCTTTTAGCATGTCTTGTGATCTTTTTGTTCAAAAACAAATATGACGTATCAGGTAATGGGAGGTGCAGAACATAGGAGTTTAGTGTGAGCTATGCCAATCTGCCTAGCAGCTGTGCTATTCTTCAGGTTTTCTATAGTTACAAATGCCAGAGACTTCAGTTTCCTCTGGTGTCCTTGTTTCTTTACTCCACTGTTGGATTTTCCTAAAAAATTCTGTGTTTTTCAGCTCTTTCTATTGTTATTATTCTGGAGCTGTATTGATGTGGTAGTAAGGTGTTGGGGGAGAGGAAGCCTTCTGTCTCAGACTTTTAGTGGGCCCAATTTTCTGAGCTGTGGCCTTCAGAAGCATTCCTTACCCTTTTTTCTTCCCTCGGATGATGCAGGAAAGCTAGGAGAAGCTATAGTTGACTAACTGCCCTTCTCCCAGGACAAATAAAGCACTTGTAAAGTTGTTTTTCTTAAAGAGTAAGACTTTGCAATGGAGAATGCTATGGGAGTATTTAAAAACGGCTGATTGAAATTTGAGAGGATTTTTCCTCCAGCTGACCAAAATTTGAGAGGGTTTTTATAAGGTCATCACCTTGAAAATCTGGTGGGCTTCCTGAAAGAAAAATCCATGAAAAACTGAGGGCTCCCTTAAGATTGGGCTTCTCAAAATTTTTTCTCCTAAGCTAGTCTACATTCAGCCTTCTGCAACTCACCCTATGACTCAGTGGCTTCTGATCCAGGTAAGTTGATCCAGGCTATGATCCAACATTCTGCACATGAGATTTCTCCATATTGTTGTATATAGATTTAGATTTTTTATTCTTGTTGCCACATGGTTTTAAATTGTATAAAGATTAAAACAATTTATCCTGTCCACTGGTCATGGATATTACCAATTTTTGTTTTTGTTTTTGACTAGTGATGCCATGACCATTCTTTTTTTTTTTTTTTTTAAGGACTTACTTTCATTTTATTTTATTTATTTTTGTTTTTGAGTTGCAGTCATACTCTGTCACCCAGGCTGGAGTGCAGTGGCACACTCATGGCCGGCCACCCCAGCATCGACCTGCGGGTTCAGGTGATCCTTCCATTTCAGCCTTACAAGTAACTGGAACTACAGGCAGGCACTACTATGTCTGGCTAATTTTTTTATTTTTTTATTATAGAGACGAGGTCTTGCCAAGTTGCCCGGATTGGTCTCGAACCTGTGGGCTCAGGCAATCCCCTCGCCTCGGCCTCCCAAAGTAAAGGCTTGAGCCACCACACCCGACCCATGACAACCATTCTTAAGTATGTCTTTTGGCAAACATATGCACTCATTTCTTTTTTTTTTTTTTTTGAGTTGGAGTCTCACTCTGTCACCCAGACTGGAGTGCAGTGGCCGCTCCCAGCCACCGCAGCCTCGACCTGCTGGGCTCCAGTGATCCTTCTGCCTCAGCCTTCCAAGTAGCTGGAACGACAGGCGCGTGCTACCACACCCAGCTAATTTTTTTGATTTATTGTAGAGATGAGGTCTCACCAAGTTGCCC
>CAUYQG010261823.1:0-10048 GCA_963574415.1 Tarsius wallacei
CCCACCAAAAGAGGACTGGATTTTTTAAAATGTGGTACATATACACGATGGAATATTATGCAGCCATAAAGAAAAAGAAAATCATAAACTTAGCAGCAACCTGGATGGACTTAGAGTCTATAATACTGAGTGATCGTTCACAGGAACAATGAACTGAGTATCACATGTTCTCACTCATAAGCAGACCTTGAACAATTATCGTAATACTATGAGAAATTTATTGACATTAGTGGGAAACTGCTGGGAGGGGGTGGGGAAATGGGATTGGCAATGATGGGAATCTGCCTGGGAAGGGGGGACACATCTCACCAACAAGGGTACCTGCACAATGAACATTTATATTGAAATGTGCTAAATCAGTAAATAAAATTAAATTGCTAACAAAATAATAGTATTAACCAGCTTAATCCATTTTGTTTAAAACTTCCATCTTAATTGCCTGCCTGTCCTAAGAATTATTTCTCAATGCCTATGTGTAGTTACAGTAACATTCCCATGACTACAGATCCCCAGCTTTGTCCCCTTTGGGCAGGTGGTGCTGACCATTTCCTGCTGACTGTTACAAAACTCCTTAGCCATAAGTTCCATGTATGTATGCTTTGTTAAATGGAATCAAATGTTACACTTTGCAAAACCCATTGTTACATTTTCATATTTTGTTCTTATATTTTGTTAGCGACCTAACCAAGGTAACTCCATTGTGTCATAATTTTTCTATCTTGTCTCTATGTAACTCCCTTAAACTTTATCTTGTTGGCAGAACTCCAGTGACTTTCTGGGCACCGGCTATACCTAGGACATGAAATTAATCAAAACTCCCTAACAATCAAAAGTTCCCATTTTGGTTGCTAAGTTGTTAGTAATAGTTGCTATGATCACTAAGTTGCTATGTAGCCAACACTACAAACTTTACCTATGAAAACTTGTCACAAACTGCACTAGTTGGTCAAGAGTTTTTCTAGTGTTTGCCTGCTCTCAACCTGCACGTTAATAAGGGACTCATAATTAATTAAACTCAGCGTGCTGGCGTGACTTCCTTGCTTACTCAGTCATAACAGAATACCTAACCCTGAATTGTACCCCACATCTTTAAAAAAAAAAATCCCAGCACTTTGAGAGGCCAAGGCGAGAGGATTGCCTGAGCCCAGGGTTTCAAGACCAGCCTCTACAGATCTCATCTCTACAATACATCAAGAAAAATTAGCTGGGCGTGGTCATGTGTGCCTATAGCTCCAGCTACTTGGAAGGCTGAGGCAGAAGTATCACCTGAGTCCAACAGGTTGAGGCTGTGGTGGTTGTGAGCAGCATGCCACTGCACTCCAGCCTGGGTGACAGAGTGAGACTCTGACTCAAAAAAAAAAAGCATTCTGAGCACATTTATGCACATCACAGCTAGGCTAACCTATGAAAATCAGTAGTTTAGTGTATCTGTATTAAATGCATGTGTAGTGCACTAAAGAGGGAGGAAAAGGGTCAAACTTGGAAAAATTTAAAAAGCAGGAGAAATACTATAAGACCAGAAACTTCTGCCACCAGAAAATGGTGACCACCACTTAGAAATAGTCTCTGAGAGGCAGGCCTTACACAACATAGAGGCAATGTCAGCAACACATGAGAAGAATTTTGCACATCTTGAATAGGGGCCCATGACACAAATAATATAGTCTTCTTATCATATAATAAATCTCTGACTGAAATACTTCCCTTAATATATAAAATGTTGGCCGGGCACAGTGGCTCAGCCTGTAATCCCAGCACTTAGGGAGGCCGAGGTGAGAGGATTGCTTGAGCCCAGGGTTTCGAGACCAGTCTGGGCAACTTGGTGAGATCTTGTCTCTACAATAAATCACAAAAAAACTAGCCTGGCGTGGTGGTATGTGTCTGCAGTTCCAGCTACTTGGAAGGCTGAGGTGGAAGGATCACCTAAGGCCAGCAGTTTGAGGCTGTGGTGACCGTGAGCATGCCACTGCACTCCAACCTGGGCAACAAGAGACTCCAACTCAAAATATATATATATATAATGTTTTTATTACTTTTAGGATTAAGGTGACATTATTCCTGTGAAAGGTATATTTGCATGATGTTCAGTTGTTGAAGAGTATTAGCTTCAGAAGAGCTTTGCAGAGCAGTAGCTGAGCTTGGACATAAACCTCACTCAGAAAAGAACTGCTCTTTTGAGTTCTTGGTTTTCTTAAGAGAAAGAAGGAAGCTTCAAGTAGAAGTCTGGTGATTTACTGTAAGAAAACTTGAAAGATTTACTTGTAAATGAATGTTAAAATTTATTTTAATAACTTAGGGGCTTGGCTGTTTGCCCTAGAGCTACCAAACCAGAAGTGGCCTGTTGAGGGCTGTCGGATGAACCCTGATCTCTGAGAGATGCCAGGTGAACAGTTATACTCAAAACTCTATTTTCTGTATATGCCTGGCTCATGCAAGGGTTGTTGTGTTGTTTGACCCTTTAAGGACAATAACGTCCTTGAGTTCTTAACCTAAAGGTTTATAAATTCTTACAAAGAACTAAAACAGGAAACTGAAAAAAGGAAAGCTAGGGAGAGAGGATAATGTGCATTTTAGGCAGGTGTTACATAATGACTTTTCCTTGGCTCATAATGGTACTGCTCTTCCTTAAACCAGATGGATCCAATTCAAAGGGAATTTGTAATGATTAAATACTACAAAATTAAATTGAGACTGCTGATTATAATGGAAATAAAGTATTATAAATATCTGACATCTTTTTCTCATTGAATTCTACTTTTTTTAGTGTAATCAAATTAATGGAATATATTTTGACTGGGGGTCTAAGAGAGGCTTAATGATGCTTGGTTTTTCTGTGGTCCTTTCAGACTTGCCCTGACCAAACTGGCACAGGCTTATAGCTTCTAGAGCAAGGTGAAATCTACATGGAGCACCTGGGATGGTTCATGGCTGAAGTGTCTTAAAGTGCCACAATAGGCAAGATCTGGGGGTTTTTCTGATGAATGTAGTCTTACAGAGGTCTTTTTTCCCCTGACAAGTTATTATTGCAAACCACAGTGTGGCAGGGAAAATCTCTGCTGTGGCATTCTCCAGGGAGTGGTCTGGCTTCATACGCACCCAGCTGGTTAACCCAATCTCTAATTCCTAAAGATGCACTATCCAACATGGCAGCTACCAGCCTCATGTGGTATTGAACACTTGAAATGTGGCTGGTGCAAATGGAAGTGTGCTATAAATACACTGGATTTGGATGGCTTCATAGGAAAAAAAGAATGGAAAATATCTCATACTGATTCTGTGTTAAAATAATCCTATTTTGGATATGGTGGGTTAATTACATCTGTTTCTTCTTTATACTGTTTAAATGTGGATATTAGAAAATCTTAAATTACACGTATGCCTTCAGTTACATTTATATTGTACAATACTGTCTGTTCTAAGGGGCTGGCTGCCTCTCTCACCTTGACAGGGCTCCGTCCACTCTCCTCTCCACGAAACCCCCAATTGCAACCTTCAGAGCTGCTTCTCTCAGACTTAGGAGGATATATCTGTGGGTCAGTGGTAGTGCCTCCTCAGGAATTTGGTTTGGGGTTGCTAGCCCCTTTCCACTCTCCTGCATCCTTCTGGGTCCTAGCTCCTAATGGGTTTCAGTAGCGGCTAGTTGCTCCCTGGGAGTGCTCACTCCTTGCTCCCAGCATGCTCTGGAGCTGAGCTAGCCAGCACAGCAAACCTCTGCTGAATCCAAGCCCTGATGCCACTTTCCTTTAAAAAAAAAAAAAGTAGAGCCAGCCGGGCTCAGTGGCTCAGCCTATAATCCCAGCATTTTGGGAGGCCGAGGAGAGTGGATTGCCTGAGCCCGCGGGTGCGAGACCATCCCGGGCAACTTGGCAAGACCTCGTCTCTATAATAAATCAAAAATGAGCCGGGCGTGGTAACACGCTCCTGTAGTTCTGGCTATTTGGAAGGCTGAGGCGGAAGGATCGCTGGAGCCCAGCAGGTCAGGTGGCTGTGAGTGTGCCACTGCACTCCAGCCTGGGTGACAGACAGAGACTCCAACTCAAAAAAAAAAAGATAAAATAGAGCTAAAGGACAGGCATGACTGGAGTCCCTTTTTTGTCTAGATTAAAGTTTTGTGCCATATATTTTTCCTTTAATTAAATGGTTTTGGTGGTGGTGGTGGTGGTTGTTGTTTTGAGTCAGAGTCTCACTGTTGCCCAGGCTGGAGTGCAGTGGCATGCTCACGGTCACGGCATCCTTGACCTGCTGGGCTCAGGTGATCCTTCCACTTCAGCCTTCCAAGTACCTGGAACCAAGTTGCTCAGGTTGGTCTCAAACTTCTGGGCTCAGGCAATTCCCTCGCCTCCGCCTCCCAAAGTGCTAGGATTATGGGTGTGAGCCACCTGCACCCAGCTTAAACGTACTGTTTAATCTTCCTTTTAACAGAGAAGAATATGTGATCTTTTGTAACTCTACCCTTTCAACAGATCCATTTTCTCCAAGAACAAAATTCAAATTCTTTTCATGACCTGCTAGGCCTTCCGTTCACTGGTGCCTGCTGGTCTCTCCATTCTTTCCTAGGTTACTTCTCTTGACCATCAAGCTCCTAGTCTTTCCTCTTCTGCAAGTGCACCACCCGAAGCATCCAAACTGTGTTCTTGGCTTTCCTGGAATACTTACTCTTCCCTGGCATGACCCCATCCATCCTCCTCTCTTTCCCACCTACTTATATTAGCTGCATACAAGTGTAACTAGCAAAGCAAGTTAAAATTTGTCCACGATAAAATAAACCATCAAATAAAAATTTCATAGACATCACATTGATCTAATGAGCGGGATTCATGGCTAGTGAGTTCTTATTTTAAAATGTATACCAGTCAGGTATGGTGGCTCAAGCCTGTAATCCCAGCAGTTTGGAAGGTGGAAGCGAGAGGATTGCCTGAGTTTAGGGGTTCGAGACCAGCCTGAGCAACATGGCAAGACCTTGTCTCTACAATAAATCGAAAAATTAGCCCGGCGTTGTGGCACATGACTGTGGTTGCAGCTACTTGGAAGAATGAGGCGGAACAATCGCCTGAGCCCAGCAGGTCAAGGCTGCAGTGGCTGTGAGCATGTCACTGTACTCCAACCTGGGCAACAGAGTGAGACTCCGATCCAACTGAAATAATAATAATAATAATGTACACCTTACGTAAAATGTCATTCTCCAGAAAGAACAGAGGGCTGGCATCCTGGGTTTGGAAGTTTTAATATCAGTAAACAAAGCCTAGATCCGAGAAAGCAAGTTAAATGTGAATGCATTTTACAAAAGGGAGGAGAGAAAGAGACACACACAATGTTACAGGCATATTCCATTAAGTGACTGGCTTTGGGTAGTTTTCCAAAAGCTTCTTGTTTATTCACATATTTTACTTGGTGACGGATTTGTGCCAACCTTTTTTTTTTTGAGTTGGAGTCTCACTCTGTTGCCCAGACTGGAGTACAGTGGCACACTCCTGGCCACCGCAGCCTCGACCTACTGGGTTCAGGCGATCCTCCTGCCTCAGCCTTCCAAGTAGCCGGAACTACAGGCGCGCGCTACCACGTCCACTAATTTTTGATTTACTGTAGAGACAAGGTCTCGCCAAAAACAGGTGGGTCTTGAACCCACGGGCTCCGGCAATCCACTCACCTTGCCCTCCCAAAGTGCTGGGATCACAGGCTGAGCCACCGAGCCCAGCCGCCAACCTTTATATCATGTTTATTTCATTATTACCTTGCTAAGGAATTTGTGTCGGGGTCTGAAGATATGTAGCTTATTTATGTATTCACTGGCTTATTGCAATCAGATTGTGCCGCTCCTTTGAAGAAAACCATCCCATTGGTCCCTCAGCAGCAACATGATTCAAAGCCGGTTCCTCTCTCTGACCCACCGACTTCTCATCACTTCCTACTTGTCCCTTGCCAGCTACACAGAAACTTTTTTCTGTCTGCAGAACACTTAGCGTTTATTCCCAATTTGGACCCTTCGCATAGATTGTTCCCTCTGTCATGAATGCTGTTCCCCCTGACCTCAGCATGGGACATTTATGCCTGGTTGTCAGTTCGCAGCTCAAAGGTCACCCCTCAGGGTGGTCTTCTCTGACATCTGATTGAAGTAGTCACAGTCACACAGCTGCATCTTCAGAACAAAACTACTTGGAGAAGCTTTACGTCCACTCATGGGATTGGGAAAGAAAAGATTGTCATTAGTAACAGATGATGTGACTGTGTGCATAGAAACCCCAAAGCTATTGATAGGAGAATTTAGCAAATTTGTTGGATAGAAAAACTAGTTTACAAAAATCAATTCTATTCTATATTCTTGCATCACACAACTTAGAAATGTTTTAGAAGATATTATCTAAAATAGCATAAAAATATGTACAAGTAACATGCTTTGTGATTAATAACATCAGATAGTATTTTGTGAATAATTTACTTTCTATTAGTAAGATAAAGATTCAAAGTCATTCCTATGATAACATCACTTTAATGCATTTATTTCCAGATGTTTCAGAAGATAGACTACTTCTCATTTACTGAAGTATGATATTTCAGTTGTATTAGCCTTTTTTCTAATCATTCTAACCATAGATAAATTTACATTAAGGAAAAAGGCCAGGGATAGAACAAACTTCAGATAGTGTCTACACTTCTCTACATTAGAAGTGCAAAAATTATGCTGTGAAAATCCTCGTGGGATGACTCTAATTAAAAATAACTAAGACGGCTGGGCGCGGTGGCTCAAGCCTGTAATCCCAATACTTTGGGGAGGCCAAGGCAAGAGGACTACCTGAGCCCGGGTGTTTGAGACCAGCCTGGGCAACTTGGTGAGACTTTGTCTCTACAATAAAAGTAAATAAATAAATAAGCCGGGCATGGTGGCGTGTGCCTGTACTTCCAGCTACTCGGCTGAGGCAGAAGGATCGCCTGAACCCAGCAGATCGAGGCTGCGGTGGCTGTGAGCATGCCACTGCCCTCCAGCCTGGGTGACAGAGTGAGACTCTGAATCAAAAATAAATAAATAAGACAAATAAATGAGGCAAATAAGATTTATAATAATATTATTACTTACATTGAAATAGTTTAAATTTTAAATACTGTTAATAATCAAATAAAGCTTAAGTTTATTTTAATAGTCAATTTTGTTTGCTTTATTAATTTTAGCTGTTGAATTAGGGTAATACTCTTTATTAAAACACCAATAGGGCTGGGTGCAGTGGCTCACACCTGTAATTCCAGCACTTTGGGAGGCCAAGGCAAGAGGATTGCCTGAGCCCGGGAGTTCAAGAACAACCTGGGCAACTTGATGAGACCTCGTCTCTACAATAAATCACAAAAACTAGCTGGGCATGATGGCATGCGTCTGTAGTTACAGCTACTTGGAAGGCTGAGGTGGGAGGATGGCCTGAGGCCAACTGGTAGAGGCTGCGGTAGCTGTGAGTGTGCCACTGCACTCCAGCCTAGGCAAGGAGTGAGACTCCAACTTAAAAATCAGTCAATGAATCAATCAAAAACTAATAAAATTGAAAATACAGTGAAAAGTCTGGAATGCCATCAGTGGAGATTGCATTTGTGTAAAATGTGGATTACACTATTGCCAAGATAATATGATTGATGTGAGCCTGCCTTGGAGGGGAGAGGCCAATGGCCAACTGTGTTGCATCCAAATTTGCATTCTTGAGGGGCTGAATGTTGCAGGGCTTCATTCTATTATAATTGAATGGATAATATTTCTTTCTTTTTTTCATGAAATTACCTTTGGGGAGATTTGAGATGGTAGATGCACACATACAAATGAAATGTCTGACTTTTTCCCCAAAATATGTGTCACTGTGTGCTCAATATGTGTGTGTGTGATGGGGGGTGGTGTATGAGAAGTATTAGTTTTGAGTATGTCCATGGAACTCTTTCCCTTATGTGAATGCCATCTGTCATGTGTGTCCTGTAGCTGTGTGACCTTGTGCATGCTAACTAACCTCTCTAGGCCTTGGTTCTACATTTTAAAAAAGGGAGTCAAAATAGTACCCACCTCATACGTTGTTATAAAGACTAAACAAGTGAACACATATAAGGCCCTGGACACAACCTGGCACATATTGTGGCACATTTATTGTACACAGTGAATGTTAGGTATAACTATCACCCCCCTGGAAGTCTGCACATTCTCAGGCACTGAATCTAGTTGTCTAAGAGTTAGGCAACTCTGCCTCCAAGCTTCAGGAACCCTTGGTTGGCTGCTTTTTTCTGTATATAAAGGAAACAGCTGCTGTGGTCATTGGTCACTTAGACTGGCAGTCTGGCTAAGTGCTTTGTCTTCACTCCACAACTTTTTTCCTCAAAAAAGGAATACAGGATTGTTACAGAGTAATGCTTGGCTGCTAACCCTCAACACCAATAAATCAAGAGACAGGTAACTGGTAGAAAAGTTTATTTCTGAATTCGAATCCAGGGAGCGGAACCTGGCTCCTGGCCTTTTCAAAATGGTTCTGCTCACCCTTCAGCTTTTACAGTCCGTTTTTTATAAGTACATTGACTATGTGACTAGTAGAGCATTGTAGAGAACCTAAAGTACAGCTCATTTTGTTAATAATGACATTTATGTTCTACATTTCCTGACACCGGTTACCAGAGGTATCTCACAGCTTCTTATCAACAACACCAGGCAGAGGTGTTAATTAAGCTTGCCATAGAATAAAGGGAGTTAACAAGGCCTAAGATATCATTTATTACTATGTGTTGTGATATGCAGAAGCTATACAAATCACAAGATGCAAAAGTTACATTGATACAAAAGTTATACAGATCACATGACTTATGATCACCTTGATACTGTATTATTTAAACCTAAGACTACTAAGGAAAAGGAATAAATGGGGATTTATTTCTCCCTATTAATTGGGCACAGTCTTCAGGGAAGCTAAGTGTTCTTTGAAGTTATTTACTGACAGTGCATAGGAGAGAAGGTGACATACTCTTCTTTGTTAATTCCCAGGAATGTGGGTACGTGCAAGCCCGCTCCAACATTCTCCATGTCCTTCTTTAGGGATTGTGGCAATATGGACAGACAATAGCGGGTCGGAATCACTCATTCCTTCTCCCTCAGTGCACCACCTTATTTACCTAAGAAAATCGCTAGGCCAGAGGCTAAATGCTTCTTTGTCCCTAACATCTTTCACGTAGGAGAGAACTGAACCAGAGCATTGCTGCCATGTCTCAGTCACTCAACCTAGGACAGCGGACTTTGCCAGACCTTCTTGTGACTGTAATGAAGCAGGAACTAGGAAGCAGACACTCGAGCGGGGTGAAAACCAAGGTGCTGCAACACACCTTGATTTTCCCTAGTTTTGCCTTCCCTAGTTTTTCCTGATTTCTGAGCTTGCTCCCCTTCACAATCTCCATTAGTAGCCGTGAACTTGTTATCACAGTTGTATAGATCAGCAGAAAGGAAACATTCACTTTTTAAATATGTCCTGTTTGTTTTTCCTAAAAAAAGATCAGATGTCAGTTCTGTAGGTGTGAACATATACACACATACAAACAAAAAGATGCAAAGACTCACAGACGTAGTCACTGCCTGAAATCTAGGATATTTATGAGCTCAGTTTTGACACATGGTAGGATAAGCTATGCAGTTTTTAAGATAACTACATGGTGTCCTCTCTATTTAGATAAAAAGGTAGTAAAGATAACATTTTTTAAGTTCATAGAGATTATTCCAGAGATCTACACTTCTGCATCTTTCCTAAATTATAGGATCTTAATTAAAGAAAATGTCTTAAGAAGCACACTTCGGCCAGGCACAGTGGCTCACGCCTTTAATCCCAGCACTTTGGGAGACCGAGGTGAGAGAATTTCCTGAGCCCACAGGTTCAAGACCAGCCCGGCAACTTGGTGAGACCTCATCTATACAAGAAATCAAAAAAGTAGCCGGGCATGATGTCTCGTACCGTAGTTCCAGCTACTTGGAAGGCTGAGGCAGAAAGATTGCCTGAGCCCAGTAGGCTGAGGCTGCAGTGACCGTGAGTGTGCCACTGCACTCCAGCCTGGG
>CAUYQG010261825.1:0-11402 GCA_963574415.1 Tarsius wallacei
GATTGTTAGGGAGCTTTGATTAATTTCATGTCAGGTAGGTATAGCCAGTGCTCAGAAAGTCCCTGGAGTTCTGCCATTAAGATATAGTTTAAGGTAGTTACATAGAGACAAGGAAGAAGAATTATTATACAATAGAGTTACCTTGGTTAAGTCACTAACAAAATATAAGAACAAACTATGAAAATATCAAAGCGTAACATTTGATTTCAGTTAACAAAGTATGCAATTACATGGAAGCTATGGCAAAGGAGTTCTGTAACGGTCAGCAGGCAATGGTCAGCATAACCTACTCAAAGGAGACAAAGCTGGAGGTCTGTGGTCATGGGAACGTTACTGTAATCACATGTAGGCATTGATTCTTAGGTCAGGCAGGTAACTAAGATGAAAGTTTTAAACAAAGTGGAGTAAGCTGGTTAATATTATTACTTTGCTAGCAATTTGATTGTATTAACAGATTTAGCTTATTTCACCGCTCTTGAGGGCGTAAGCCACAAGGCTTCCATGTTGTGCTAAGTCTGCAGGTGCACAGAATACTAAGGCAGTGCTGAGGGGAAATATGGGGTTGGTCTCCCCACATGGAGTCCCCACACAGAGTCCCCTCCATTGCCCAGTGAAGCTGTGGGATTGAGGCCATCACCGTCTAGGCCCCAGAGCAGCAGAGCCACTGGAAATGTCCATCCTCCACTTGGAAAATCTACAGGCATTCAAACTCCAACCGGCAAGAGCAACAATATGTGCTGTGCCCAGAAAAGCCACAGAGTTGGGGCTGCCCAAGGTCTTGGGACCCCACCCCTTGCACCATTGTGCCCAGGATGCAGGGCATGCATCAAGGAATATTATTTTGGAGCTTTACGCTTGCATGTCTGCCTTGCTGGGTTGCAGACTTGCACGGGGCCTGTTGTCCCTTTCTTTTGGCCAATGTCTCCCTTTGGAATATAAATGTTTACCTAATGCCTGTACCACCATTGATCTTGGAAATAAATCATGTAAAAAAAATTAATTTTACAGGTTCGTAGGTGGCAGGAGCTTGACTTGAGTCTCAGATGAGACTTGGACTTTTGAGTTGATGCTGGAATGAGTTAGGACGTTTGAACACTATTGGAAAGGATGATTTTGCAATGTGAGAGGGACATGAGATTTGGGAGGGCAGGGACAGAGTAATATAGTTTGGATATTTGTGCCCTCCAAATCTCATGTTAATATGTGATCCCCAATGTTGGCAGTAAGGTCTAGTGGGAGGTGTTTGGGTCATGGAAGCAGATGCTCATGAATGACTTGGTACCGTCCCTAAGGTAATGAGTGGGTTCTTGCTCTATGAGTTCAGGTGAGCGCTCTTGTTTGTAAGAGCCTGGCATCTCTCTCTCCCTCCCCCCCCACCATGTGACACACCAGCTCCCTTTCCCCTTCTACTATGATTGTAAGCCTCCTGAAACCTCACCAGAAAACATTCCTCTTTCCACCTCCCTCTCACCATGGGAGAGCAGCCTCATCAGGATGAACCCAGGACAGCTTCTGAATGCTGCCACTTTATTCCCTTCTCATCTCACACATTCCACGAGCTCTCCAATGCAGGGAGAAGTTGGGTTTTCAATGGCTTTTTAAATATTTCGTTTCTCGGACATTCTTTTCTGTTTAGGGGATACCAAGTGAACCTATCTGCATTTCAGAAGGGGCTGGCTGCTTGGCACATGGCAACTTTGCCTGCACTCCTTCTTCCCTTGGGTTCTAAAACTACTCCACTGGGGCATATGGGGAGGAAGAGTAAGTAAGGCACGGTTCCCTCAACCGCAGACTAAGCAGGAAGCAGACACACATAGAGTGGGCAAGGCAGAGAGGGATTATATAAGAGCATCTTCCTCACTTCCATACAGTTCTGCACAGTCGATTTATTTGTTTGACTTATTTTTTCTTCTGGTTTAATTGCATAGGCCCTCACTCCTGCTGTTAGTGCTGAGGGTGTGGAGTGTGTACTGTGGACTCAGAATACACATTTCTTGTTTTTAAAAAATCTTTTAAAAATGTTTAACAGCCTCTCCCTTCCAATTTACAAAAAAATCCCCATCTCCCTGCCCCCTCCCCCTCCCTTTTTTTGACTTTCGCTTTCCCCGCTGCCTGCGCCTACACTGCAACCCGTGCTCCAACGGCAGCGAGGAACCGGTGCCACGGCCGTTGAGCATTGTTGCATTCGGGCGCCTGTGTCCCTCCGCGCTCGCCGTCCCGCTCCCTCCCCGGCCGCCCTGGCCCAGCCCTCGCCCTGCTCTCGCTGAAAGGTGGCGGCGGGTGGCCCTTGGGGCGGCGGGGCCGAGATGAACCCCAGCTACCCCATGGCCTCGCTCTACGTGGGGGACCTACACCCCGGCGTGACTGAGGCGATGCTCTACGAGAAGTTCAGCCGGGTGGGGCCCATCCTCTCCATTCGAGTCTGCAGGGACGTGCTCACCCGCCGCTCCTTGGGCTACGCGTATGTGAACTTCCAGCACCCGGAGGACGCCGAGCGAGCGTTGGACACCATGAACTTCGATGTTATAAAGGGCAAGCCGGTGCGCATCATATGGTCTCAGCGCGACCCGTCACTTCGCAAAAGCGGAGTGGGCAACATATTCATTAAAAATCTGGATAGTTCCATTGATCACAAAGCACTATATGATACGTTTTCTGCTTTCGGTAACATCCTTTCATGTAAAGTGGTTTGTGATGAAAATGGTTCCAAAGGCTATGCATTTGTACACTTTGAGACGCAGGAAGCTGCTGAAAGAGCTATTGAAAAAGTGAATGGGATGCTCCTAAATGATCGTAAAGTATTCGTTGGACGATTTAAGTCTCGTAAAGAACGAGAAACTGAACTCGGGACTAGGGCAAAAGAGTTTACCAATGTATACATCAAGAATTTTGGAGAAGACATGGATGACGTGCGCCTTAAGGATCTCTTTGGCAAATTTGGACCTGCCCTAAGTGTGAAAGTAATGACTGATGAAAGTGGAAAATCCAAAGGATTTGGATTTGTAAGCTTTGAAAGGCATCAAGATGCACAGAAAGCTGTGGATGAGATGAATGGAAAGGAGCTCAATGGAAAACAAATTTACATTGGTCGAGCTCAGAAAAGAGTGGAACGGCAGAGGGAACTGAAGCGCAAATTTGAACAGATGAAGCAAGATAGAATCACCAGATACCAGGGTATAAACCTTTATGTGAAAAATCTTGATGACAGTATCGATGATGAACGTCTCCAGAAAGAGTTTTCTCCATTTGGTACAATCACTAGTGCAAAGATTATGATGGAGGGTGGTCGTAGCAAAGGGTTTGGTTTTGTATGTTTCTCCTCCCCAGAAGAAGCCACTAAAGCAGTTGCAGAAATGAATGGTAAAATTGTAGCCACCAAGCCATTGTATGTAGCTTTAGCTCAGCGCAAAGAAGAGCGCCAGACTCACCTCACTAACCAGTATATGCAGAGACTAGCAAGTGTACAAGCTGTGGCCCACCCTGTAATCCACCCCTACCCGCCAGCACCTCCTTCAGGTTACTTCATGGCAGCTATCCCACAGACTCAGAACCGTTCTGCATACTATTCTCCTAGCCAGATTGCTCAGCTAAAACCAAGTCCTCGCACTGCCCAGGGCGCCAGACCTCAATCATTCCAAAATATACCCGACGGTATCCACCCAGGTGCTCCTAGATCACTATTCAGTAATATAAGACCAGCTTCTACACAGGTTCCACATGTCATGTCAACACAGCGTGTTGTTAGCCCATCAACACAGACAGGGGGTCCACTTTCTGCAGCAGTAGCTGCTGCTACAACTACTCCTGCTCTCTGCACCATTCCACAGTACAAATATGCTGTGGGAATTCGCAATCCTCAACATCTTAACGCAGAGCCACAAGTTACAATGCAACATCCTGATGTTCATGTACAAAGTCAAAATCCTTTGACTGCTCCCATGTTGGCATCTGCCTCTCCTAAAGAGCAAAAGGAAATGCTGGGTGAACGGCTGTTTCCTCTTATTCAAGCCATACACCCTACCCTTGCCAGTAAAATCACTGGTATGTTGTTGGAGATTGATAATACAGAACTTCTTCATATGCTTGAATCTCCAGAATCTCTATGTTCTAAGGTTGATGAAGCTGTAGCTGTACTGCAAGCCCACCGAGCTAAAGAGGCTGCCCAGAAAGCAGTTAACAGTACCACTGGTGTATCAACTGTTTAAGATTGATCAAGGACCACGAAAAGAAATCCATGCTTCACCAAAGAAAAATATCTAAACATCAAAAAACTTAAATAATATGGGGAAAAATTGCAAAATATAAAATAAATTTTAACAGGAAAGAAAATGTTAAACCTTATGTTCTGAGCAAATGCCAGGTCTAGCAAGCATCATGCTAGTCCTAGATTACTTATTTTAAAATGAAAACAAACACAAAAAATAGTAAAATATAAAAGTAAATTAATATTTTATAAACCCTGGGAAAAAGAAATTTCAGCCAAGTTCAACAACTTAAAGCATGTTTTTCTTTTGTAATTCTTTACTGTGGAATAGCTCAGAATGTCAATTCTGGTTTAAGTAACAGATTGATAACCGAGCAAAGAAGGGTAATTTGGATTATAAAATTCTTGCTTTAATAAAAACTTCTTATACAGTTAAAATTTGCATATTTATTTAAGTGTAAAGTAATCTTACCAAGTAGTGAAAATATAAGGAAATTGAGGCTTCAGGGGTGTTTAAAGAGAATTTATGGGGTAAAAGAATTGATGCTGGAGAGGGTAAGGTGCAATAAAAGTTTAGGGAGAAATGTAGTTCATTATTCAAGGGTATATGATGTGGTGCATGAGGTCTACACATTGTCTCCTAACAATTTCCTTCAGATGGAAACTGAAGCTTAATTTCTCAGAAAAGGCATATGCCTATATTAAAAAAGCTGATTTCCTTTGGAACATTTTTCATTTAAGATTATATGTAGTATTTCTTGAAACCTAGGATTGTTAACTAAAATAGGCATTGTAGTTAATGGCAGTTGATAGGTTTCTAATTTTACATGGAGTCCAGGAGTCTATTTCTAGAAAGCCTCTTCCCCCTCATTGGACTAAACAGCTCTTTCCCCTTGTAGTGGGCTCCTGTTTTTTAAAAAGTAATCCCACCACCATCAAACAAGAAACCTAAAATAATTGTTTTTTGGTAGAGGCTTGGTATTTCTACATTTTGTTCTTTAGGAGATTTTAGGTGTTGAGTGCTGTTTTAACCCATAACTTTTAGGGAATTCAGAAGAGGATGTTCATAGCTAACTTGGAATTTGTAACCTCAACTCTGGAAGAGGATTTATCCTGAACCATTATTATCTAATTTAAGTGTGTTGTTACTTTAGGGTCATGACAATGCTTGTTTATGTCTGTTACCATGAAACTGTCATATTATACCAGGTGCCCTCTGGGGACTTGAATCCTTCCAATAGACACATTTGTGCAGTGTAGCCCACTTGAGAGTATGAATGTACACACGCTGTCACTTTGCTCTGTGTAGTAGTTTATTGGTAAGTTATTTCCTTTGTTTTTATATCTCCCTTTTGGATAGAATGTATTAAAACTCATCCTGTCATCCCTATGCACATAAATAACACTATCTGCTGGGTGGAATTTGCATCTAGAGCCTCAGAATTCAGAAGAATCTGACTACCATTCCTTATTGGAGAGTGGGGGGAAACTTCCTAAATCTTGAAGTTAAGGATAGAGGACTCAGCTTCACTTTGGATTCAGATAATGGGAACAGGAAGGAAAGTGTGAGGTGGGGGCCTTTGGCTTCTTATTGGGGGGTGGGAGTAGGGGTAATAAGAAGCATTCTTTTAAGCAAATAAGAAACAAACTTAGAAGACTTGCTTCTAACTGTGGGACATTTCAGAGGATTAGAGGAGGTGGGGGGATTTACTCCTGTCACAGATCATGGATCCCTCTGCAATCATCTAGTTTTGCAGTATTTTTATGCATAGAGATTGGACTCTGATAACACTCACACTCTCTTCTGTTTTTCATGTTCCTCCTTGGTGCTTACACATTTCAGATCCTTTAGCCAAACCCTTGCCAGTAACAGTATTTTAGATCTCAGTTCTCACCATTCCCTCTGGCCATTGAGCCTTTTGGATAAAACTCACATAGCTGGGATGTTGTTGGAAAAGGTGACCTTCCTCTAACTGCACCTATACTTCTGGATCCTCAAACAGTGGGTTGGCAGTAAGGCAGAATGGACATTTTCCCTTTTCTCGGTGACCAGATTGTGAATATTTCCATATGGGTTTTCTATTGTTAATGTTACTGCGACTCTTTGTTTTGAAATAAACATTCTGAATTAAAAAAAAAAAAAAAAAGACATGGAAATATTTGCTAGGTTTTCTCTAAAGCTACAATGACCAGTATAGGAACTATATTCCAGATTCTTAAATGATACTGAGAGAGGAAGATGGGTTTCCAATTTGTTATATGATGGGAATATGTAAAATACAAACTAATGTATGAGAAGATCATTCAATCTTAATGCATGGAACAACAAATGCACACTTCTGAAATACAGGTTTTTCTAAGTGCTTGTTCTGAAGTTTTTTTGGAAATCTGGCCAAACAATCCTATTTTAACATACCGATTCACATAAGTCAAAACATTTGCAAGGCAAAATGTTTTATGCAGCCAGCAAAAACACAGCCCTAAGCTTACATTGTAATAATAAAGGACTTGGGAGCATCTGACTTTAGGAACTCATAAAAAGAGCTTGACCTTATGCCCTGAGATATAAAGAATATGCAGAGTCGCATTGTGCTTCTAGGGTCAGGACAAAATATTCAGCTTTTTTCAGAGATGAACTGATGCCAGTGGAAGGAGAAATAAATATACAGATCTGAGACCTAGGGCTTGGTGAGGTTAATAACACTATCACAAAATACTGAGTTTTCTCTTTCACTCTGTACATTCTTTGAGGTAAGTTTACATAATTTTTGAAAAATTTAGGCATGAAATACATATTACTGATTATACTCGGAGGCTCTGAGTTTCCTGCTATTTATGGTTTAAATTGTTTGGGATCTTACAAATCACAGCATCTCTTAAAAGGTATGTGTTTTATCAGCCTGGGCAACATGGCGAGACCTCGTCTCTA
The DNA here is from genome assembly GCA_963574415.1 of Tarsius wallacei. Lineage (NCBI taxonomy): Eukaryota > Metazoa > Chordata > Mammalia > Primates > Tarsiidae > Tarsius > Tarsius wallacei. The sequence continues at coordinate 7,134 of CAUYQG010261825.1, forward strand.
CAATAAATTAAAAAAAAATTAACCAGGCATGGTGGCGTGTGCCAGTAGTTCCAGCTTCTTGGAAGGCTGAGGTGGGGATTGCCTGAGCCCAGCAGGTAGAGGCTGCGGTGGCCATGAGCATGCCACTGCAAGCCACTGCAATCCAGCCTAGGTGAGAGTGAGACTCTGACTCAAAAAAAGTATTCGTTTCTTTTTTTTTGAAGAGACCGTGAAGGAATGAAAGTGTGCGCGACACATTCCTTTAAATTATTTAGGCGATACTGAATACACCTGCAGATAGAAAATAACCACTATTTCCTAGATACCCAGCTCTATTCTAGCCACCGCTCGTGAATTATCACTTAATCCCCAAACACCACATTACGGACGAGGAAACTAAGGCACAGAGACACTACATTTAAAAAGCACATCAACTATGGTGCCAGGACTCGAACCTAGACAATTTGACTCCAACATTTATATCCCTAACCATTTCCTTAGGTTGTCTTCAGGTTCTGCGTTTAAACCTGACTGCTTGAGCCTCAAGCCACGTCCCTCTGGCTACCTGTAAGCCATTACAAAAAAGTTCCCAACTTCCACGTGGCTTAGAACTTACTCCAGGGTCCTTCCCTAAACCAGGGGCTGCACCCAACTGAGCTGACCTTGTCGTTGCTAGTAGCAGAATCGCGCCACCCGGGACGCGGGTGGGCTTTTTAGACTAAGGATGCTGCTGCCCTGCCCAGTCAGCAAGGGCCGTGTCTGTCCCCAACATCTGGATTCTGGAGCAGCGACACGATCACATTCATCAGTGACTGCCCTGCTGCCTGTGTTGCCCCACGTTTGTTTGGGCTACAGCTCCTCTCGGCCTTGACGAGATTTGAAGCCAGGCCCAGGAACCCGAATTGTGAGGCAGACAGCACAGCGACGAGACCGCCGAGTCTGCAACAGCATAGAAAGCTAGACGTGAGCTCGACCGAACACGCCGGGAAACTCGGAGAGATTGCTAACGTGCTTCGTTCTCAAGGCAGGAACCCAGAGCTGCTCCCGAGGGTATCCGCCTTGGGGCGTTTCCAGCTGTGGACATTGGACACGCGGCCCGCCCGCGGCCTCCGGTGGCGCCAGGTCTGAGGAAAGCAGTGACTGCGGCGAGCGCGGAAACGAGGCGGACGCGAGCCAGGAGCACGGGGGGGCGCAAGGCATTCCCGGGTGTACGTTACAGACGCGCAAAAACCAGGAAACAGTAAGGGACCGAGAAGGGAAGAGCGCCTCTTGAGGATTGGTTAGTTGCTGAGAAGTTCAGCGCGGCCCCCTACGCCCCGCAGAGAATCGCGTTGGGCGGGGCAGAGCAGCTCGCGCCGGCCCATTCTGCCAATCACACGTCTCGACTGCCTCTCGCGAGGCCAAGCCCCGCCCCCTCCCGTACCCTTGCGGAGGCTGGCAGCGGTTAGCGCGCTGTCGCGTCGCTCTTCCGCTTTGGGCGGAACTGAGCCGCGCGCGTCTACCGTCCTGGCCAATCGCGCGTCTTTTCCACTCCCCGAGAAGCCGCTCCCCTGGCACGGGTAGGTGTGCTGCCGCGGCTGCGCGCGCTTTCTGCCCACGCCGGGAAAGGCGAAGGGAGGTAGTGTGTTGGGAACGAGAGGCTATCTGAAAGCTGGATTTTCTTGGGGAGGGGCGTCTGCTGTGGAGTCGAGTAGCTCTCCTTTTCCGCGGTCGGGGGAAGTCGACCCCTTCTCCGGCCTGGGGTCTCGGGAGGGCTTGTGGGCTTTCTGCAATGGGGAAAGGAGGGGAAGGGTCCTCTCTCTGGATTTACCCCGTTAAGGTTGATGCCTTCGTCAGTCGACCTTCCTTTTCAGTGCCTGTTCGCTCCGTAAACTAAAGCGGTGCAGACGGACGTAGATGGATCTCCACTTGTGTTTGGGGCCTGGAGGAGAGCAGGTTCCAGTCACTCCGCTTTTAGAGTTCAGGGTGGATGTGACAGGTTTGCTTATGATTTCTGAGTCAAGATTTCGGCTATATATCCTTTAATTATGAAGTTGTCATAACGAAATTAAATAATTCCTGACAATAAGTTGTTATTCTCCCCTTCTCCTATAACGCAGAACTTGAAAACATTTTGATAAAAACAAGGAGAGTCTTGTGTCTGTAACATACTAGCTGATTAATTTGCCATAAAAACTAGTAGTCCCTATGTGGAAAGGCAAATAGAAAACTGCAAAAGAACAAGAATGAATTACAAGTAGTTGAAATTAGGAGAATTTTGCTGGCTTTCTTGCAAGTGCTTTGTGCACCAGTCAAAAATTATTTGATAAAAAATTGAAGACTATACAGATACGTTTTAAATTTGATCCCCATTTTATAATTTTTCTTTTTTAGAGGTAAATCAAGATATCATTTTCAAGATGGAAAGTCCGCCGGCCTCTGCTGTGATTTTGCCTAGCACTCCTCAGGCCTGTGGGAATGCACGTTCTCTCCATACAAATAGTTCACGAAAACAAGTATGAGAATCTTTGTTCTTTCAGTGGATCTATTCTGTTTCTAAGTATTGTGACAGTGGTGGTGTTAAGTCTACTGAAGATTCCTAATTAACATATTGTATAGCATAAATAAGTAGTTTCTTTATTAGTAGTAATTTTAGGTTTTTCTTCCAAGATAACATGTTCCCATCCTCCACCCACTTGCCTGCCGCAGATTTTTTTTTTATCTTGAATCAATTTCATTTTGTTTCAGTTCAGGTTATAACAGCATTCCAAGTTGACAGAGTTTGAATTTGCAATATTATTACGAAGATCTTTAGTGGCAGGATCTAGGTTTTTTCCCTTAATTTGTAGTTCTGAAGCACCTGGAATAGCGTCAGACATATGTTAGTTGCTGAAAAAATGTTCCTTTTACTGAGATAAGTGTCTCAGCAATGTTTCAGAAAGGTGTTGATTTTGTTGAGGTGAGAAGAGATTAAGTTCTTGGAGCTTCCCATAATTAGACATTTTGTGATGGCTACTTTAGATTTGTGGAGACAGAAAGCCAACTAATGGTGTCTAGCATAGAAATAAGGCCTTTATTTCTAGTAGCTTTATTTACATCAACTTTTTTAATTAACATTTTTAATGTTTTGTGCCCCTTACAGCCTATGAGTGCAACACTTAGAGAAAGATTAAGGAAAACAAGATCTTCATTTAATTCCTGTTACAATGTGGTGAAACGTCTTAAGGTAGAGAATGAAGAAAATGATCAGACTTTTTCAGAGAAACCAGCATCTTCCACAGAAGAAAACTGTTTGGAATTTCAAGAAAGTTTTAAACACATAGACAGTGAGTTTGAAGAAAGTACACATTTGAAAAATACTTTCAGGACTATCAGTGTGTGTGAAGCTAAACCACTTGATACTGGATCATGCAGTGCTCTCCAGAATGTGTTTATAAATGAGAGTCTTCCTAACCAAGGATTAAATGAAGAAAAAGCAAAATTGGTGAAGCAGATTCAGGAGAAAGAAGACCTTCTTCGAAGACTAAAACTAGTCAAAATGTATAGATCAAAGGTGAGAAGAATTTCAGGATCGTTGTATAGTAATTTTTTATTTTTATATCATTGCAGGAAAATAATTTTAAAAATAGAAAATAATGGCTTTTTTTTTTAGCACAATAAGCCAAATATTCAGAAACCCAGCTTCCAACAACTTTAATTTAAATCTAAGTTACAGATTTAGAGTAGAGTAGAAGAGCTTCTAAACACCAGATGAAACTTTAGAGTTCCAGCTCCTTTTAAAATGCAGTTGAAGCTTTCCCACTAGTTTCCAGCCCACAACAATATTAGATGTAAGTACAGTGAGAACAGAAGTGACAGCTGACAGTGAATGAGAAAAAGTAAAAATGGGCCATAGAATATAGTAAAAAGTATTTTTAGTAATGATCTTATATCTCCCCAAATAAAGTAGTTTAACCATTTTGTTTGAGAAAAAAACAAATGTATGTGTGATTTAGATTTAGGTTGAATTAAACAGAACATGGACACTTGGGAGGAGGTAACCTTTATTACGTGGATAATTCATGTATAGGCCATAACTCATTCTCCGTCAGCCATGTGGAATAAATGATAGAATAGTGTATTTCATTTGTTCTCTTGAATTTTTAGGATTTTTTTTTCTATATATGTCTTATAATGTATGAGTATTGAATGTTGAAAAAAATATATTTAATTGTGTCTTTTTAGAAATAGGGTCTTACTCCGTCACCCAGGCTGTAGGCCAATGGCATAATCATAGCTCACTGAAGTCTTGAACTCCTGGGCTCAAGTGAT
>CAUYQG010261833.1:0-10957 GCA_963574415.1 Tarsius wallacei
ACTGAGTGACCTCTCACAGAAACAAAAAACTGAGTACCACATGTTCTCACTCATATAGTAGACCTTGATCATCCAACATATTACCACAAGAAAATGACGGACAGTGGTGTAAAACTATGTGGGGGGAGGGGTAGGGTGATGGGATTAATGGTAGTAAATATCTGGTTGGGGATGGGGAGACACTTCCTATCAACAGGGGTGCCTGAACGAGACATATTTGTACACCTAACCCTTAACTGTACCCCACAATATCATAATAAAAAATATTCAATTAAAAAAATAAATAAAAATAAAACCTCTGAAACACAGCCAAAGCTGTGTTCTGAGGAACATTTATAGCACTTAAGACCTACATTAATAAGACTGAAAGATTGTATATTGACAGCCTAATGTCACACCTCACAAAACTAGAAAAAACACAAATAAACCAAACTCAAAGCTAGCAGAAGAAAAGAAATAACAAAGATCAGAGCAGTACTAAATGAAATTGAAATGAAAAAACTGCAACAAATCAATGAAATGAAAGTTGGATCTTTGAAAAGATAAAATTGATGGACCACTAGCTAGATTAATTTAGAAAAAAAGTGAACAAATGAATTAGCTGAATCAGAAATGAAAATGGAGACATTATAACTTATACAATGGAAATAAAAAACATCACCCACGATTATTATGAACAAACTAGATAATATGGAAAAAAATGCATAAATTTTTGAAAACATACACTCCCTCAGCCTTGAATCAGGAAGAAATATAAACCTTGAACAAATCAATAACAAGAATGAAACTGTAATTAAAAGTCTTTTGACAAAAAAAAAAGTCCACAGCAGCAGATATTGGAATTGTGTCTTCTTCTTCATTCTGCTAATTCTACCAGACTTTCAAAGAAGAACTGGTATGAATTTTACTGAAGCTATTCCGTAAGATTGAGGAGTAAGGAATTCTCTTCCTAAGTCATTCCACAAAACCAGTATCACCCTGATACCAGAGTCAACAAAGACACAACAATAACAAAAAGAAAACTGCCGGCCAATATTCCTAATGAACACAGATATGAAAATCCCTAACAAGACTATAGGCAAACCATATTCAACAGTATGTAAAAAAATAATAATCCACCATAATCAAGTGAGTTTTATCCCAGGGATTCAAATGTGGTTCAATATATGCAAGTCCATAAACATGATACATCAGATTAGCAGAATAAAAAACCGAAAATCATATGAGCATTTCAATAGATACAGAAAGAACATTTGATAAAATCTAGCATCCATTCATGATAAAAAACCCTCAACAAAATAAGCAAACAGGGAACTTTCCTCAAAATGATAAAAGCCACATAATGACAAATCCATAGCCAATGTCATCCTGAACAAAGAAAAGTTGAGCACATTCTCTCTAAGATCTGGAACAAGACAAAATTGCCCACTTTCACCACTTCTATTCAATGTATAAAAGGAAGTTCTAGCCAGAGCAATCAGGCAAGAAAAAGAAATACAGGGTATCCAAATTGGAAAAGAAGAAATCAATCTATCTCTGTATGTCAATGATGCAATCTTATACCTAGAGAATCCTAATGATTTCTCCAAAAGACTCCTACTTTTGATAAGTGCATTCAGTAAAGTTTCAGTATACAAAATCAACACACACAAATCGGCAGCACTGCTATACACCAATAGCAACCAAGCTGAGAATCAAATCAAGAGCTCAATTCCACTTACAATAGCAGCCAAAAAGCGAAAATACTTAGAAATATATGTAACCAAGGAAGTGAAAGATCTCTATAAGGAGAACTACAGAACACAGATGAAATAAATTGTAGAGAACCAAACCCAATAGAAAAACATTCCATGCTTACGGATTGAAAGAAATAACATTGTTAAAATCACCATATTACCCAAAGTAATCTACAGAATCAACACAATTCCTATTAACTATCAATGTAATTTTTCACAGAATTTATATGGAACCAAAAAGAGCCAGACTAGCCAAAGCTATTCTAATCAAAAAGAACAAAGCTTGGGGCATCATATTGCATGGCTTCAAATTATACTAAAAGGCTGCAGTTAACAAAGCAGCATGGTACTGGTGCAAGAGCAGACATGTGGACCAATGGAACAGGATTAAAAATCCAGAAATATACTCAAATACCTACAACCAACTCTTTGGCAAAGCAAACAAAAACATACACAGGGAAGAGGACACCCTATTCAACACCCTATTCAACCCTATTCACCCTGCTGAGAAAATTGGATAGCTACATGTAGAAAAAATAAAACTTGATCCCTATCTCTCATCATATACAAAAATTAACTCAAGATGGATTAAAGACTTAAATGTCAGACCTGAAACCAAAAAAATTCTAGAAGAAAACCTAGGGGAAATTTTTCTGGACATTGGTCTAGGCAAATAATATGTAACTAAAACCTTAAAGCAAATACAACAAAAATGAAAATAAGTCAAGTGAAACTCGATTAAACTACAAAACTTCTGCACAGCAAAAGAAATATTCAACACAGCAAATAGGCAACCTATAGAATGGGAGAAGATATTCACAAACTATACCTTTGACAAAGGAATGATATCCAGAATCTACAAAGAACTCAAACAAATTAGCAAGAAAAAAGAAAAAAACAGGCATCTTTCAAAAGAAGATATACAAATGACCAAGAAACATATGAAAAACGCTCAACATCACTTATCATCAGAGAAATGCAAATTAAAACTATGATGAGATACCACCTTACACCAGTCAGAATGTCATTATTTAAAAGAAAATACATGCTGGTGCAGATGTAGTGAAAAGGGAATGCTAATACATTGTAAATGTAGTGTAAATTAGTACAAGAATTATGGAAATCAGTATGGAGATTTCTCAAAGTAGTAAAAGTAGATCTACCATTTGATCCAGAAATCCCACTACTAGGTATCTACCCAAAGGAACAGAAGTTGTTGTATTAAAAAAAAGACACCTGCGCTCACATGTTCATTGCAGCACAATTCATAATTGTAAAAACTGGAATCAACCTAAATGCCCAAACAGCTGATCATGGATAATGAAAATGTGGTTAAATACACTATGGAATATTGTTCTACCATCAAAAAGAATGAAATCATGTTTTTTGCAGCAACATGGATGGAATTGAAGAACATCATCCTAAGTAAACTAATTCAGGAACAAAAAACCAAACACCGCTTGTTCTCACTTATAAGTGGAGCTAAAACTGAGGATCTGCAAAGGCATATAGAATGGTAAAAGGGACATTGGAGGTTCAAAAGGGACAGGGGGGAAAATGTGTGGAAGAACAAAAAATTACCTATCAGGAACAGTGTGCACAGGTGAGAGTGGTAGATATACTTAAAACCCAGACTTCTTCCCCACTATACAATGTGTATATATAAATATACATATAAAGATTATATATAATCTATATTATATATAAATAGACTTAAAAAGGGAGAAAGATAATACATATGTTACTGAATTCATCTGACTTATTTGCTTGTTGTCTGAACATTTGCAGGACCCCACAAATTTATATGTTGCAATCCTAAACCCCAAGGTGATTGTATTAGGAGTTGGGAGCTCTGGGATATGATTAGGTCATGAGAGTGAATCCCTCATAAAAGCCCTCACAGGTTTAATGCCCTCATAAAAGAGACCCCAGAGAGCTCCTTCACCCCTGCCACCATGTGAGGACAATATGAGCAGGTGCTGTTTCTATAAGCCAGAAACCAGGTCTTCACAATAGGCCAAATCTGCTGGCAACTTGATCTTGAATTTCCCAGCCTCCAGAACTGTGAGAAATCAATGTCTGTTGTTCATTAGCCACCCGGATAATGGCATCCCAAAAGAATTAACATACCATCTGCACAATGCCCTCTTCTTTCCACTAGGGGAGACGTGGTACTTAACAAACTTAACACATATCCACAGAGTTAGAGAAGGCCTGAGAGGTTCCTTTCACTTATCTTGGCCTCCAGACTGTAAAAGATATCTGCTGACATTTTCCTGTAGGTAACAAAGGCTAGAAGGGACAGGATGTGGACTGATGAACTCACAATGTCAAGGATCAACTGAGATGACTCAAAAGGCCTCATGTGGACCTGGAGGGTGACTCTCGCAACTCCAAAGATGCCAAAGACAAAGCAATGTTGTATCTGGAAAATTTCAGCAGAAGATAAAGGCTCTCCTTGAACCTGATGCTTCATCCTAGCAATTTTATATACGACTAAGATGTTGAGGACTTCAAGAAGGTACAAGGAGAAGGAAAATGAGATGACCGAGTTCAATTTTAACTGAAAGGAGCCGTAAAGTTTTCTGTCATGAGACAGAATGGGAATTTAAAATGATGATTGAGTTAAATTGCAGAATAATGAAATCAAATACTTCTACATTTGGCCTAGTTGGGTTTTGTGATTTTTTAAAAATAAAGTCATTTCTCAGAAAAATACGTACAACATATTATACATGTATAATGTTTGTACATGACTTCAGAAAAGGATAGGTAAAGCATACATTTTAAGAGATATCCAAAATTTACCCAGCTAAAGCTTTTAGGTTGTAGTTTATGGCATTTGATACCCATTTTCAACAACAGTAACAACAACCAAAAAAATGAAAATAAAACTTAGACACTAAATATAAATAAAGATACTTGTCTCTATTTGATTTCACAAATAAAATGTTGATATGTCATTGTTAATTATCATAAAACACATTCTGGAGGTTTGTGGAATATTTCTAACTTTTTCTCTTTGTTGGTATATATTTATAATATATAAATATATTATACCACAGAGATCTCAATTAAGAAAGTTAAGGGAACTCTGCAGACCTTGATCTTTTTGCAAAAAGGGTAATCAGATTTCACAGACAAATTCACAACTTGAGTGAACCACTGATGGACCTACTTAAATATATTTTAATAAATATAACTTCAAAATCTATTACTAGTAGCACAGTAGTACAATACCATGTTTATTAGAGTATTTCAAATTTGTGGAGACATTCATTTTCAATAATTTTGTTTGGATGTTTTTCATTCTGTAGTGATTACGGCAAGCAGAATAAAATAGTAAATGTTTTAAATTTTTTAAATGAATTTTACAATGTCTAATACTGATCTTTCACATATTAAGCATAGAATAACTGTTCATTGGTTTGATTTATGAGAAGAGATTCCCCCCCAATAAGCCAAGTTGTCTTTTGGAGGGCAGATCTCTGTGGCACAGGCATTCCACCCTAGGTAAGTGCTCTAGGGACCCATCAGTGTACCAGCTAGTGTGATTGTGCATCAAGATTTGCTGAAAAAACATCCTGAGCTGTAGCAAACAGGTGATTGATCCTTCCACCATGACGATACACCATGCTGGGTGTTCTGTAGTTGTTGACCACAAACGGCATGACCTCCATGTCCCATCCTCTCTGTTCACACAATCTCAGCCCAACTGACTTTCTTTTTGTTTCCCTGGATGAAAAGTCCTCAAAAGGAAGCATTTTGCCAATGTGGAAGAGGTGAACAAAAAACGGCAGAAACACTAAAAGGCATCAAGATCGATGAATTGAAAAACTGTTTTCAACAGTGGAAAAAGTGTCTTGATAATTGTACTGCATCAAATGGAGAATACTTTGAAAGTGACTGAAGTTTAAACATTTAAGAATAAATACACATTTTTAAATAAATAAATTCCTTTTTGGGGGGGTCTTCCCTCATATGTAAATATATTTATATTCCTTACTGTCTCAAGTGGAGACATTTGTCAATCAAGACATTGGGCATATCTTAGGTCTACCACTGGTGAAATGTAAAGTTTTTGAACATATTTTAACACACATCTCACATTTTTGTTTGGGATTTTGGAAAAAAACAAAATTAAGACTTATGGAAGAGTATTTTGAGTTACTTTTGGAAAAAAAATAGCATAAGGACATTTCTGTTCATTTACTAATTCACTCAAAAATATTTATTTAACACCTATTATATTCCAGATATAAGATCATTCACAAATAATCTCATAATAACAGTGCTGTATGTTACCAAGATATTCATCTGTTCACAGAAAAACTTTCACAAAAAATTGCCAGATGGACTGTCTCCCTCCCCACTCTCCTATCCACTCTTTAATCCATTCCTATCTGTCTTCTTTGCCTACCACTCCATTGATATTTTTTAGTAAGGTTTTGATTTGTGTATCTCTAAATTCAATAATGATTTCCCTGTTTTCATTTTGCTCAACTTTTTGTCTCTTATTACAGAGCTGAAATTTCTTGAAACAAGGTCCTTCTCTTGGATGTCTTTCTATCTAATTGATGATTTTTTAAAATCTTTCTATCTAATTGATGATTTTTTAAAACTCTTATGTACTAGCTATCCCTGTCCACTCAAATTATCCTCTTAAATTTACTGGGGGCTCAAACTTGGACTCTATGTTTACTTGTCCGTGCATTCTTTTCTTAGGTATTATCATCCATCCCAAGAATTTTCTGACACCTTTTTTATGATAATGACTTCTAAATTCAGTTTGCCTACTCAGACATCTCCTTTGAGAATCATATTTATATCTATCCAACTGCTCACCTGACATTTCAGTATTAACTCCCCACTTGTACTTCAATTTACACATGCTCAAAACAATGTTCTTGATGTGCTCTACAAATCTGTTTCTTCACTGGATCCTTCATAGCACCACTATCCACTCAGTTGTTCAGACCAGAAGCATGTGCTTCACCTTCACATGCTGTCAAATAATACTTATTGTAGATTCTCATTTAAAATAATATATCTTGAAGCGTTTACCACCATCACAGAGCTTCAGCCTACCATCATCCCCCACCCAGATTTCCACAGCAGGCTCCTATTCATTTCCCACACTTCTTCTCTTTACTGAAATGTGAAAACATACACAAATTATGAAGCATGAAAACAACATCAACACCCATGAACTCAACACCGCACCTCATAACGTTACCAGTATTGGACAATGAACCTGAGTGACCCTTCACTAAATTCATCCTGTGCCCTTTCCTCACAGAATAAATGCCATCCTAAACAGACGCATTCTCTGATTTTTTAAAAAGTAGTTTTATGGCACTAGTGATAGGCTTAAGCTATGTAATATTTAATGTTGATTAATTTTGTAGAAATTGTGTTGAATTATAACATGCATCAGAAAAATATATTGTAATCATAAGAGTACAGCACAGATTTTATGTTCACAGCTCAGTAAAATTTCACAAATAAGCACAGCTGTGTGATTAGAATTCAGATTAGAATAAGACAAGTTTCAGCAAAGCCCAGAAGCCCCTGTGAGTCCCCTCTTCATCTACTCCCCAAAGGCACCTGCTATCTGAACTTTAAACACCACAGATTACCTTCATTTGCTGAGTGTATGCTTTTTGTGCCATAATTATGCCATTCAAGATTATGTTTGTGAGATTTATCCATGTTGTTCCAGGTTGTTGCAGTACTCATATTCTCATCGATATACAGTATCCCACTGTGGAGATATGGCACTCTACACTTAACCATGCTACTGTCAGTCATCATTTGATTAGAAGCCAGCTCTGTAGACATATTTGTACACGTATTTTGGCGAGCACATATGCATGTTTCTCTTGGGTGTATATATAGGAGACAAATTCCGGGGCGTGAATTTCCAGAAAATGAATATTTTTTTACTGAATACCAATTATGTGTCTTTCATAGCATTTGCACCAATCGACATTGCCACAAGCAAGATGGATAAGTTAAATCCCTCAAAATCCTCAGCAATGCTTGATATGTTCAGTCTCTCTTCCTGTCTCTATTGTTAATCCATTTTAAGAAGGAATTTAAATGATATCAGGTTGTGGTTTAATACATTCCTCTGATGAAAAATCATACTGAAAACCTTTACAAATATTTATTGGCTCTTTTTTTTCCTAAAGCAACTAGTCAAGTCTTTAGTTTATTTATTCTAATTTAGTTATTTATTTTTTCTAATTTACTATAACATAGTACCATAAAATGGGTGTCTTAAAAATAACATAAATTTGTTTCTCACGTTTCTGGAGGCTGAGAAGTCCAAGATCAAAATATCAGCAGATTCAGTGTCTGGTGAGGGTGCTCCTCCAGGTGGCAGACTATGTTCTTCTTGCATCCTCACATGGTAGAAGGAGCGAGGAGTCTCCTTGGGGACTCTTTAATAAGTAGGCACCTAATTCCATTTATGAAGACTCTACCTTCATGACCTGATCACCTACCGAATGTACCACCTCTTAATGCAATAACATTGAGGATTAGAATTTCAACATATGAATTTTGTAGGGACACAAACATTGAATCTATTGCAGATAAAATTCACAGGCTATGAAATTCATCATTGGAAACTTAAAGTTCAGTGTTTTTTTTCTGAATATACAGAGTTGTGCAAACATTGCCCACAGTAAATTTTATAACATTTTTATCATCCCCCAAGTGGGTGCTAATAGGTGAATCTTACCCATTAGCAGTCACTCCCCATGGCCCCTCAATCCCACTAGCCCTAGTCAGCTACTAACTTATGGTCCATTGTTGCTGTATTATTTCATTTTGCATGATGTTTTCAAGGTACATCTTTATTATAGAGTATATTAAAACTTCATTTCTTTTTATTAACAAATAATGTTCCATTTGGAATGGAAGGGTTATACCACATTTCATCTATCCATTAAACAATTAATTTACAGCTGAGGCAAGATGGCAATGGGACAAGCTGAACTGTGACAATCTCCACAAAAGGTGGCTCCCGAAGGCAGTTCCACATGCCCCCGCAGCCGCCGACAACACAGGGGGTGGCTGCTATAGCCAGTTCCACACAGCAAACAGCCTCCGTCACACTACGGCCTCTGCAAGGGATTACTGCTGTTTGCTATCAGGTGCTGAACAACTGCTCTTGGCACTAGACTCTGGCCCAGGAATTCTCGGCTCCGTCCTCCACCCTAAGCCGCGGCAGCACATAAAATGCAGTGCCCAGCTATATCACTGATTCCCAGTGCCTGACACTGGACACACACCACCATAGACCATCATAGTGGATCATCTACGACCTGGACAAGTGGAGAGAAAGGATCAGCCAAAGAGGAGCCACCCACCACAGCCATTTTCCAGACAGAGATTCACATTGCCCCGCCCATCTATGAGCAGCCAACACCTTGGTCTCTAAGGTAACCTCGCCAAATAAGAGATAGAAGGCCCTCCCCTACACTGAATCAGACACAGACAACTCTGTCCTGTGGCAGACCTCTCAGGCAGCAAGCCAAGGGAACCAACCCAAGCTATGAGTAAATCTGTCTGCCTGTAATGAGAGCAAAGGGGAGAGGCTAGAGATCAGAGCTGAAGAGACTTTAGACACTCAGGAAAGATCCAGAGCTATTCTGGTTTCTTATTTTGATTTTATTGTTTTGACTGTTTTGTTCACTTTTGTTTGCTTTTTGAGTTAGACTACTTGTTTGTGTTGGGGAAAAGCACATCAAAAGACATGATTTTATTGGACTGTCTTTGTATGATTGCCAGTATGCTTTAGGAAACATTGTTTATTTTTTACTCTTTTCTGGCCTTGTGTCTCTTTGCATTCATTAGTTGGTTTGTATGTCTGTTTTCCCTCTTACTCTTCTCTCTCTCCAACTTCCTCTTGACCCCCCCTTTCCATTATTTTCCTTTTTTTTTTTTTTAACCTCCTTTGGTTCCAGGGAGCAAACCTAAACCCCACTGCATGGATAGATTGTAAGGCAGTGGGAAATGGGTTCCAGTGTGCCCATACACCTGTTGGTGGATACTGGGATCTGCAGATAGATTCTGAATCACAGCTTCCCCCTAAATTAAGTCTCAAAACTGCAAAAAGTACAGCCCCAACCCATAGTCCAGCCTTAAAATTGAACAAAGCCAGAGAACACTCATAAGGAAGAACAGGAGATTGAACAAAAAGAAGTAAAAGCAACCCCACATTCCCTGAAAAACAGAATTAAAGAAGGGGAGGGAAAAGGGAGAGAAAAATCTACACAAATGAAGAAAAACCAAAAGAAGAATATGGGTCTCTCACAGACCCCTGGGAGATCAGACACTGAGAAAATTGACTTTGTAATGCAAACAATGAAGAGCCCCCAGAATGACTGATCTCAAACTACAAACCCAGATATCAAGACATTAATGGAGAGATTAAAAAGAATTGAAGAGATACAAGAGGAAACTAGGAAGGAGTTGATAACTGAGATAACAGTAGTAAGAATACTGTGAATGAAATAAATAATAAACTGATAAGAATGGAAAGCAGAATTGGCCAAGCAGAAGAAAGAATTTCAGAGCTTGAGTACCAAAATAAGGAACTAACCCAAACTGTCAAAAACATAGAAAAAAAAGCTTAAAAAAACAGAACAAAACCTTCAAGAGATGAGCAATTACTTCAAGAGATTAAACCTAAGAGTAATTGGACTACCTGAGGCAGAAGGAGAGACAGAGACCACCCTGGAGCAAACATTCCACGAGATTATTCAAGAAAACTTCCCTCATCTCATCAGTGATGTGAAAATTCAAACACAAGAGATTCAGAGAACCCCTACAAGACAACAAATGAGAAGACCAACTCCCAGACATAATAATTCACCTAAATTAAGTAGGTATAAAAGAAAGAACCCTAAAGGCAGCAACAGAAAAAGGTCAGATTACCTACCATGGAAGACCAATTAGAATAGCAGCAGATTTATCTACAGAAACCCTTCAGGCTAGGAGAGCTTGGAGTCCTATCTTCAAAGTTCTAAAAGATAAATAATTTCAACCAAGAATAACCTACCCAGCCAAGCTAAGCTTCATCAGTGAGGGAGAATTAAAATCTTTCCCAGATATCCAATCCCTAAGAACCTACGCTGCCACCAAACCACCTCTACAAGAAACACTTAAGAAAGTATTGAACACAGAAGAAAAGGAAAAAGAACAACAAC
>CAUYQG010261834.1:0-24300 GCA_963574415.1 Tarsius wallacei
TGCTACCACTTCCGGCTAATTTTTTATTTTATTGTAGAGATGAGATCTCGCCAAGTTGCCCTGGCGGGTCTCAAACCTGCGGGCTCAGGCAATCCACTCGCCTTGGCCTCCCAAAGTGCTGGGATTACAGGCTGAGCCACTGAGCCTGGCCTATTTGTTTTTAATAGAGACAGGGTCTCACTCTATTGCCCAGACTGGAGTGCAGTGGCAAGCTCCCGGCCACCGCAGCCTCGTCCTCCTGGTCTCCAGCGATCCTTCCACCTCAGCCTTCCAAGTAGCTCAAACTACAGGCGTGTGCTACCACTTCCGGCTAATTTTTTATTTTATTGTAGAGATGAGATCTCGCCAAGTTGCCCTGGCGGGTCTCAAACCTGCGGGCTCAGGCAATCCACTCGCCTTGGCCTCCCAAAGTGCTGGGATTACAGGCTGAGCCACCAAGCCCGGCCGCTAAGGCAAGTTCTAAAAATGCAGTGTCTGTTGTGTTGGGTTAGATAAAGAGTTATACACTGTCTTGTAAGCAGCTGCACTGTATTTCGCAAACAGTCATGCTTTATCATAAAAGTTTTTAAAGATCAAAACAGGGAGTTTCCTTTGCACTGTCTGTACTTTGTCCTTGAAGGCTTACTTATGTCATTTTTTACTAATAAAAGTCTAGTGGGTAAGAAACTCGGGGCCTTTGTCCTGTGAGGCAAAGTGCCCCCTGGTTCCCCCACCTTCTAGTTCTAAAAAGTGTCTTGTGAATTGTGTTATACTGCGCCATTCCTCTTTTAAATTTTTTTTTTTTTTTGAGTTGGAGTCTCACTCTGTCGCCCAGACTGGAGTGCAGTGGCCGCTCCCGGCCACCGCAACCTCGACCTGCTGGGCTCCGGCGATTCTTCAGCCTCAGCCTTCCAAGTAGCTGGAACTACAGGCGCGCGCTACCACGCCGGGCTAATTTTTTGATTTATTGTAGAGATGAGGTCTTGCTTGCCCAGGCGGGTCTCGAACCCGCGGGCTCAGGCAATCCATTCACCTCAGCCTCCCAAAGGCACGGGATTACAGGCTGAGCCACCGAGCCCAGCTCCATTCCTCTTTTAGGATCCTTTACCACCCAGCCACGTAGGAAGCAGTAGGTGGGTTTAAAGCAAGTGTTCAAGGGTACCTGCATGATTATTGTTTTTTGTTTTTGTTTTGAGTTGGAGTCTCACTCTGTTGCCCAGACTAGAGTGCAGTGGCCGCTCCCGGCCACCTCAGCCTCGAACTGCTGGGCTCCGGCGATCCTTCTGCCTCAGCCTTCCAAGTAGCTGGAACTACAGGCACGCGCTACAACACCCGGCTAATATGATCATTGTTTATATACCTAACCCTGAAATGTACCCCACATCTTTATAATAAAAAAAAATTTTTAATAACCTTTTACTGAAAAAAATAAAAATAAAATAAAAATAAAGCAAGTGTTGCCTACTGGAAGTGGACTGGATTTTTAAAAATGTGTACATACACACAATGGAATATTACACAGCCATAAAGAAGAGCAAAACTATGGACTTTGCAGCAACTTGGATGGATTTGGAGTCTATCATACTCAGTGATCTATCACAGAAACAAAGAACTGAGTGCCACATGTTCTCACTCATAAGTGGACCCCGAGCACCTATCATAATACTACAAGAAAGGGATTGACAGTAAGGGGACACTGCCAGGAGAGGGAGGCGGGCACATAAAGTCAATAAGCGTGCCTGATCTTAGTCCAGGTAAAGGGAGGGCCAGTCGGAAGACCAAACTTCACTTGTACCTAGACCACTTAAGTGCCAAATCCTGACTTGTACCCCACATCTTTAAAATAAAAAAATAAAGCAAGCAGGCACGAATGTTGTGGAGGCATACATTGACCAAGAGGGAGTCACAGTGGCATAACTGCACAGTCTGTATGGGGTGTGAGAGTCTGTGGGGCGAGTCAAGTAGGTTGTACATTGAGGAACTGGGAAGAGTTGGTGACTGGAAATTGTTTCAAGGGTGATGGTCCTGCTTCTAGTATGATAAAGTTCAGTTAATATTTTAAATGGTTGCAATATAGTTATGAGAATTCACTGCAATTCACTCCTTGGTGCTTTGACATCACCTTTTAAATGTAAGACAGTTGTAGCTTGAGTGGTGGAGATACTGACTCTACAAGGAAAGAATGATTGTGGTGACCATGTTTAGAGACGCAAGGAGAGAGATTGTGGTAGAAAGTTAGAGGGGATAGTAGGAAAGAGATCCAGGAGTGAGTGGTCCTCTCCTCCAGAGGGGAAGGGGTTGACTATTATAAGGCAAATGCCTCCTGGGGAAAGCAATAATCTCCATTAATTTTAGTGACCTGTACCAGATTTTCCCTTAGATATGGAATTGTGAGGGCCTACATTTGAGCACAAAGCAAATAGGATATTAAAATCATGGGCAAAACAGACCATAGATTCAAGAAGAAAAGAAAAAGAAAGTCCTGTGTCCAGTTGTATCATAGGAGCGGCAATCCTTGGGCAACATTAGAGTGGAGATTTAGTGTCCAGGGTAAAGTAGTCTCTAGCACAGGGGGGCAAAGTCATCTCCAATAGTGAGGTCTTGGGTTGGGGCAATGTGGTCTGATGCATCTTCATCTTCAGAGGGGGGTGGAGTGCTTTACTTTTTCAGGTGGATACCCCCTTGAGTTAGTGTGGCCTTCAGTATTTGCCTTGTTCAGTTGAAATTATGGCCTGCTGGAGGATTTAGTTCTCTGGATTGTAAATCAGTGAAGCACAGGACTGGGCGCAGTGGCTCACACCTGTAATCCCAGCACTTCGGGGGGCCGGGGCGAAAGGATTGCCTGAGCCCAGGGGTTCAAGACAAGCCTGGGCAACTTGGTGAGACCTTGTCTCTATAATAAATCAAGAAAAATTAGCCAGACATGGTGGCCCATGCCTGTAGTTCCAGCTACTTGAAAGGCTGAGGGGAAGGATCACCTGAGCCCAGCAGGTCAAGGCTTCGGTGGTTGCGAGCGTGCCACTGCACTCCAGCCTGGGCAACAGAGTGAGGCTCTAATTTTTTTAAAAATGAAGCATACAAACCACTAGTAATAAGACTAACAGTTAGTAGACTGGTATGCAACTGCACTTGGCAGGGGTTTTGTTTTGGGTGGAATTTAGATCCAAATAAGTCCCCTATCTGATGAGCAGCTGCCTGACCTGTGGGACAATCAATGGTTAATGAGTCCCAAGAAAGTATACCCCCTCTGTCTAGCCTTCAACCCTTCTAAGATGGGTACAAGTACAGTAATTTATTTTTAAAATAGGTTAAGTTCTGGTACATGATGGAAAACCTCAGGGGTTTATTTATTGGACTGGAATTTAACAAGAAGTTGTTTGAGAACATCAGTAGTCTCTCAATTTAAACCAGTTATCTGAGACCTATTAGGGATATGAAAGTCTTATTGAATGCCTCTTTCAAGAGACTGCCATTGTGTATTCTTTCTTTTTCTTTTCTAAAATTTATTTTATTAGATAATAAGTGTATATATTTTGTATATATATTGTATCTATATTTATGGGATACAATGTAATGTTTTAATCTATATTATACACTATAGAAAGGCTCAGTCAAGCTACTTAACATACCCATCTGGGAGCGTAAACTAGTACAGCCTCTGTAGAAAACAGTGTGGCGATTCCTAAAAAATCTAAAAATCAACCTTCCATACGACCCCGCAATCCCCCTACTGGGAATATACCTGGAAGAACTCAAATCACTCTTTAAAAAAGATACCTGCACATGAATGTTTATCGCAGCATTGTTCACAGTAGCAAGAACATGGAACCAACCGTGCTGTCCATCAAAAGAGGACTGGATCAAAAAATGTGGTAACCTATACACGATGGAATATTACAGCCATAAAGAACAAAATCATGAACTTCACAGCAACCTGGATGGACTTAGGGTCTATAATACTGAGTGATCTTTCACAGAAACAAAGAACTGAGTATCACATGTTCTCACTCATAAGCGGACCTTGAACAATCATCATAATACTATAAGAGAATGATTGGCAGTAGTGGGAAACTGCCAGGAGGGGGGTGGGGAAGTGGGATTGGCAGTAGTGGAAATCTGCCTGGGGAATTTTATATATTTTTCTTTTTCTGTACCTAACCCTGAATTGTACTCCACATCTTTAAAATAAAAAATAAAAATAAATTTATGGGGAAATATACCAACAATCTATTGAAAAAATTAAAAATATATGCATAGAGATTTCATAGGAGAATAATTGAAAACAGATTTTAAACATAAAAAACGTTGTTCAACATGGCTCACAAAAGATATGAGCTATAAAAGATAAGTGCAAATTAAAACTACAACAAGATGCCAAAAAAAAAAAAAAACAAGCAAACAACATATCCATCACCTCACCAGTTGTCATTTTTTTAGATGAGTGTTAAAAATTCTAAGAAGTGAAATGTAAGTCTTGGTTACTACCAGTAACATCTGTAACTTAGAAAAGAATAAGGAGTGTCCTGTTAAAGTCTTGTATTGTGGCCTTGGTATATGTGAAGATGTGTGATTTTTTCCTTACATTTTGAGTATCTAAGGCAAGAGGTTCTAAAAATGTTTTACCTTGAAGAGGACAATTTTTTAGGTAATGACCTAGTAGTTAATAATAAACACGAAGATGGGACCATTTGTTGACTATCCAGTGCTAAGACAACTACCAGAAGTTTGGCCAAATGTGTTGATTTGGGGGTTCTGTCCTTAATTAGAAACACTCTGGCTACAAGCTCCCATTGCTATTCATGAAGTTAATCCCAAGGGGCTTCTAGGTAATCAAGTGGTCTGAGGGAAGGTGGCTTTCTCCAACACCCTGGCATCTGGCAAGGGACTTCAGGGCAACAGAAGTTACCCTGCTCCTGCTGACAGAATGTACCAGAGACCACAGGTTTGGTTCCATCCTGTCTTAGGGAGGCCTCAATAACCCTACTGAGGCTGTGGGATTCTGTTTCCATGACCCCAAGTGTAATGGGCAGCTAGGTGTAGAGTCATAGACTCAGGGTCTGGGAGAGCATCTGTTTTTAGAACATCTTAGTAGACTCTCAATGTGGTTTTAATTTGCATTTTCCCTAGTGATTAGTGATAGTGAGCTTTTTATTTTTTATATACCTGTTGGCCAGCTGAATGACTTCTTTTGAAAAATATCTATTCAGGTCCTTTGCTTACTTTTTGGTTGAGTTGTTTTCTTGTTATTGAGTTGAATTTCTTACATATTTTTTAGAGCAACCCCTTATCAGATGTACGGTTTGCAAACATTTTCCCCCACTCTGTTGATGGTTTTGTTAGTTTTTTTGTTTTTTTAACTGTGTAGAAACTTTTTAGTTTTATATAATTCCAATTGTCTATGTTTATTTTTGTTTCCTGAGCTTTTGGGGTAAAATTCAAAAAAATTGTTGCCCAGATCATTGCTGTGTAATTTATCCCCCACGCTTTCTTCTAGTAGTTTTACAGTTTGGGGTCTCTTGTTTAAGTCTTTAATCTATTTTAAGTTTTTGTGTATGGTGTGAGATAAGGGTCCAGTTTTATTCTTCTATATGTGAATATTCAGTTTTCACAAAACCCTTTATTGAAAAGACTGACCTTTTCTTATCATGTATTGTTAGAAACTTTATCAAAAATCAATTGACCATAAATGCATATATTCATTTCTGGGCTCTCTATTCTGCTCTATTGCTCTATGTGTCTTTTTTGTGCCAGTACCATGCTGTTTAAATTACTATAACTCTGTAGTATAGTTTGAAATCAGGTAGTGTGGTGACTCTAGCTCTGTTCCTTTTGTTCAAAATTGCCTTGGTTATTCAGAATTTTTTGTGGTTCCACATAAATTTTATATATTTTTCTTTTTCTGTAAAAAATTACATTGAAATTTTGATAAGGATTGCACTGAATCTGTAGATTATTTTGGATAGTACGGATATTTTAACAATATTAACTCTTTCATCCCTTCTCTTTTAGCTAAAATCAAGTGTAGTATCTGTTCTTCTTTTTTTTTTTTTGAATTAGAGTCTCTGTTGTCCAGGCTGGAGTGCAGTGGCATGCTCACGGCCACCACAGCCTCGACCTGCTGGGCTTAGGAGATCCCTCGGCCTCAGTCTTCCAAATAGCAGGAACTACACATGGCTTATCTATTTATTTATCTATTTGTCTATCTATCTATCTATCTATCTATCTATCTATCTATCTATCTATTTATTGTAGAGATGAGGTCTTGCCAAGTTTCCCAGGCTGATCTTGAACCCATGGGCTCAGGCAATCCTCTCACCTCAGCCTCCCAAAGAGCTGGGATTATAGGCATGAGCCATCACGCCCAACCTAGTATCTGTGTTTATCCGTTTAATTCTTTTAATTGGTGAGCACAAGATATCTTTCATCAATGTTTTAGAGTTTTCAGTGAATAAATCTTTCACTTCCCGCTTCATATTTATTTCTAAGTATTTTTGCAGCTAATATAAATGTGATTGTTTCCTTGATTTCTTTTTTAAATAGTTCATTGTTAGTGTATGCTGATTTTTGTGTATTAATCCTGTATCTCTGTTCATTTGGAAGCTTTAAGATAGAAAGTGTCTTCGTAATAATTAAGAAAGATACCTGATGGAAATAAAGATGTTATTACTTACAAGTCCTGGATGGAACACAGCATGCCCAGAAGCAACACACAGTGGTCAGGGAACATGGAGAAAGAGAGAGCATGGACCTGGGACATTTGCCTTTATATTAGAGTCCAAGATGGGGGAGTCTGAGCATCAGAGGGTGGGGAGAGGGGATTGGCTATTTTAAAGCAAGCTGGCCCAAATCATTTTACGAAGCTAACATCACACTGATACCCAAACGGGGTAAAGATTCAACAAAAAAAGAGAACCACAGGCCAATATCCCTTATGAACATAGATGCAAAAATCCTCAATAAGATTCTCGAAAATTGGATCCAAAAACACATCTCAAAATCATCCACCATGACCAAGTAGGTTTCATCCCCAGGATGCAGGACAGGTTCAACATTTGCAAGACCCTAATGTAATTAAATAGATCAACAGATGTAAAAACAAGAATCACATGATATATCATTAGATGCAGAAAAAGCTTTTAATAAAATTCGACATCCCTTCTTGACAAAAACCTTCAAACACCTAGGCATAGAAGGAACATACCTCAAAATAGTAAGTGCCATCTATGATAAACCCACAGCTAACATATTGCTAAATGTACAGAAACTGGAAACATTTCCCCTGAAAACTGGAACAAGACAAGGCGTCCACTCTCACCCCTCTTGTTCAATATTGTGTTGGAAGTCTTAGCTAGGGCAATTAGACGAGAAGGAAATCCGGGGTATCCAAATAGGAAAAGAGGAAGTCAAGTTATCCCTCTTTGCTGATGATAAGATCTTATACCTTGAAAATCTAAGAGAATTTGTCAAAAACCTGCTTGCTCTGATAAGGGACTTTGGCAAAGTCTCAGGGTACAAAATAAACGTGCAAAAGTCAGTAGCATTCCTATACACGAACAACAAGCATGCAGAGATGCAAATAAAAACACAATCCCATTCACAATAGCCACCCAAAAAAATGAAATACCTCGGCATCTTCCTCACCAGAGAAGTGAAAGACCTTTGCTACGAGAATTACAAAACACTGCTTAAAGAAATCCAAGAAGGTCTGGTTCGGTGGCTCAGCCTGTAATCCCAGTGCTTTGGGAGGCCAAGGTGAGTGGATTGCCTGAGTCCGCGGGTTCAAGACCCGCCTCAGCAACTTGGTGAGACCTCATCTCTACAATAAATCAAAAATTAGCCAGGCATGGTAGCACGCACCTGTAGTTCCAGTTACTTGGAAGACTGAGGCGAAAGGATCGCCGGAGCCCAGCAGGTCGAGGCTGCAGTGGCCGGGAGTGGCCACTGCACTCCAGTCTGAGTGACAGAGTGAGACTCCTACTCAACAAAAAAGAAAAAAAAAAAGAAAGTGCACATCTAAAAATCCTGTGCCTCAGGCCCTCACTCATGGAATCCTCTTCAGAGTTCTGGTTCTAGAACCGGACTACCAGGCTCTCAGCAAAGATCTACCACTTGCAAGTGTGCGATTTTATGCAAGTTATGTCATCTTTGTGAGTCTGTTTCCTGATCTCTAAAAAAGGAGGTAATCACAATACAATAATCATAAAGGTGTTTCAGAGATTAAACACAATATCATATGGAGAACAGCTAAAACAGTTCCAGGCACAGGGTTAGGTATCAGTAAATGTCGGCTGTCTTTTTTTTTTTTTTAGTTGGAGTATCACTCTGTCACCCAGACTGGAGGGCAGTGGCACATTCCCGGCCACTACAGTCTCGACTTGCTGGGCTCAGGAAATCCTTCTGCCTCAGCCTTCCAAGCAGCTGGAACTACAGGCACATGCCACCGCACCAGACTAATTTTTTAAAATTTTTATTAATTGTAGAGATGAGGTCTCACCAAGTTACCCAGGCTGATCTCGAACCAGCGGACTCAGGCAATCTCTCACCTCGGCCTCCTAAAGTGCTGGGATTACAGGCATGAGCCACCGTACCCGGCCAAATGTCAGCTGTGTTTATTTGCATTTGCATTATACTCAGAACACTAGAAGCATAGAACAGTGTCTGACACTTGGTTGAAATCCAATAAATATTAAGCAAGCAAATTAATGAATGAACAATTAATTAATTAATAAAGATGAATCCATAAAGATAAATAGGTGGATGGGCAAAATATGTATTCTGCATTCAGCGTCCCTAAATTCTCCTCAGCCATTCAGAAAACCACAGAGGGAACAATCACTGAAAAAATTATTGCTCGTGATCTTTGTATAAAGGAAACTATTTAAAACAGCCTCCTCTGTGATTGGGTTTAGGGATATGACCAGGCTGGAGACAGTTAGGTGCCTTCCATCATTCATCTTTCAAGTAAGGAAAGCACAACTTACACTTGAATTTACCCAGTGGCTTTGAGACTGTGGTTATTTTTGCAAAACTAACAATCCCCTCTCTACTCTCTTTATGGGAGTTTGCTCCTTGTGTTTTTGTTTTTATTTATTTTCAAGTGTTCCCATCTCATGTATTTGGATTACAAAGGTAATCTGAAAATAGAGAGGGCTGTATAAATGTGAGGGACAAGAGATGACATATTGCCATTTTGAGAACCCCTCATAAATCCTTCAGTTTCCCTTTTTTTGATCACAGTACGTTCCTGGTGTGACTCAAGCTCAGGGCCAAGAATCCAAGGGAAACCAGCAGCAGGAGAAAGAGAAACACTTTATACCAAAGTATTTCACTAAGTTTCTTTTCCTGAGAAAGTAATAACAAAAGTGTTTCCATTTCCTCAGTTCTAATGACTTCATATCTATGCTGAAAGAAGTCACAAAACAAGTGCCCTCTATGGCTGGACTGACTCCAAGAGCTAAAATCCAAAACAAGAATAGCTGGGATTTTAGTCACTTTGCCCAGAAAGTCTGCAAACAAAATTTATTAAATAAGACTCTCTGCTTCAGTGTGGTAGGAACTTGTGACAAGGGCCGAAGAACATGTGTTAACAGCATGCAACTTGCGAGGCACCATTCCTGGGGCTTTTCTTGGTTTATCTCATTTAATCCTCATAATAAACATGTGATAAGAATCAGAGGTAAAGAGAGATGGTTGCTTTACCAAGGCCACACAGCTGAAATGCCCTGTGTTACTTCAGACCTGGAGGAGGACCTGACAGTTCCTAGTATTCCAGTTATATTAGTTTGGATACTAGCCGGAAATATAAAAGTATAAAGACAGGCTTCAGATAGTTTTGTATACTTTGGAAAAGCAAGAAATGTTATAAAATATAACTGAATTGTGAAAAATGTAAAGCCTTAAGCTTAGGTTAAAAAAGTAATAATAGAAGCACATGAAATACATACTACACACACACACACACACACACACACACACACACACACCACGCACACACCACACACACACACATACACACAAGGTCTGACAATTAGGTTCACAAACCATCAGAGCTGTTGTCATGATTTGCTGAGGTGTGACGATTAAGTCTGCAAACTTGCCACCATGTGCTTACACTGGCAGCACTGTACAAATAACTGTACTGAGACACCCTCTCTACTCACCTGATCTGGTCCCCAATGATTTTTTTTCTTTATGCAGAGATGAAGAAAATATTGGAAGGAAGACATTTTGATGACATTCAGGACATCAAGGAGAATACAATGACAGCTCTGATGGACATTCTAGAAGAAGAGCTCCAAAATTGGTTTGACAGGTGGGCTGGGCACTGGCATCAATACTTAGCTTCCCAAGGGGAGTCCTTCAAAGGTGGCTATAGTGATATTCAGCAATAAGGTATGTAGCACTTTTTCTAGGATGAGTTCACAAACAATTTTTGGACCTCATATATTATATAATAGAATGTTATGTTATTTATGATAGAATTTATTAATTTTATATATCATATAGAAAATATATAATCATATGGAAGATACATACTGAATATTTACATTAGATTTAGATTTAGATTATATTTAAATAGGATATGGCAAGTTTTTCCACCCAAATATCTATATTTTAATATATATAATATAAAATAATTTAAAATAGTATAGTAATATGTAGCATGATTAAAAGACTGTGCAATATGTTCTATATAAATAACAACTACATTTTGATAAACGAAATATATTATTAAAAGAATATATGATCTATTTATTTCATATATATACTATATGTGTATATAATGGAAACACACAGAATGGTAGAGACTGTGGTCAACAATTGCTTGTGGCTTCACAGCAGCTCATGAATAATATACTTGAGAAAATGGCTTGTGTGAAACATCATCAGTATTAAGAAGATGATCTGTCCCCAGAAAAATAGCTGCCATTTTTGGCTACCTGAATAGAAGTAGAATAGCCCAAAAAAAGGGAGAGGAGAAGTGTTCTCATCTGCACTAAGCTGTATCAGTTTCTATGTGGTGTAGATATGTCCATTTGGGTCTCCAGTACCTCAAGGCTGAACTGAGATCTGGCTCTTCTGTAACTGAACTTAGATTCTGCTGCTCGTCACTCAAAAGCCAAGGTCAAGAGACAAGAGTTGGTGAAAGGAAAACAGGTTTATTCAAGAGCCAGCAAACTGAGGAGATGGCAACTCATGTCTCAAAGACTATCTCAAATCAGTCCTAATTTCATGCTCCTTTTATGCTAAGGGCAGGAGGATGAGAGGGGGTCAGGAAGTCTCTTTAACCTTGGTCAGGTTACCATGTCCCTTTAAATTGTGAACAAAAATGATGAGTGTACATTCTCCCCTTTTTCTCAATCTCGATAGCTGCATACTTATTGTTCCTATATTATCTATTTAGTGTTTAAAAACTGTCCTATCCTGGCTGGGCACAGTGGCTCATAGTAATCGCAACACTTTGGGAGGCCAAGGCAGGAGAATTACTTGAGCCCAGGAGTTTGAGACCAGCCTAGGCAACATAGTGAGACCTTGTCTCTACAAAAAATAAAAATAAAAATAAAAAAAGCAGTTGGGCATGGTGACACATGTCTGTAGTCCCAGGTACTTGGGAGGCTGAGGTGGGAGGATTGCCTGAGCCCAGGAGATGGACTGCGGTGAACCATGTTCTTGCCATTGCACTCTAGCTTGGGTGACAAAGTGAGACCCTGACTCAAAAAAAAATTATTCTATCCTATATGCAAGCATGAACAGAGGCCAGAGCTCCCCAAATCTAAAATGGAATTAGTTATGTTAGTCTTTTGCCATTTCTGTTACACTTCCACCACCCTCCCTACCCTTTCTATGGTACACCCTCTTCTTTCCTTCCTTTTAGCTTATTGAGAGTTTAATTTCCAACCAGTGTAGCCAAAGGGGACTGTTCTCTAGAAGAGGAGTGAGGCTGAATCAGCAGATGGATGAACAGGATGAGGAAGTCCCTGAGCAGCCTTGGCATTGGAAGAGGTTTGAAGAAGCATCCAGGGATTTGCTTTCTACCTGAGTGGCAGGTGGCAGAATATAAGGCAAGATGGGAGTGCAGGAGACTTTCATTTCTGCAGGAATTCCAGCTTATCAAATGTACTCGTAGGAGCCAAATTTATGTCATGACTCTCTGTTGGAGACCACAGCTTCTAGCCAAACCACAAGAGATGACAGAAAACCACCAGTGGAGAAATTCATTCATTTCCTAAGAAAGTGAAACATAAACCCACAACCAAAAAAGTATGCCTCCCGTGCTCCCAGAGATTTTCTAGGCTAAATTTGTGTTTATGAGCACTGTACTTGGGTAAGGAACTGGGCCATGGTGGCCTATTAGTACTGTAAGAGAGTGAAAGTACAACTCAAGACTGTATTTTGTTAGGTTTTCGGGTTTTTCGTTTGTTTGTTTGTTTGTTTGTTTGTTTTTGAGTTGAGGGTTCACTCTGTCACCCCAGACTGGAGTACAGTGAGAGGATCATGGCTCACCGCAGCCTCAGGCTCAAGTAATCCTCCTGCCTCAGCCTCTCTAGTAGCTGGGACTGCAGGCATGTGTTTCCATGCCCAGCTAATTTTTTTATTTTTTGTAGAGACAAGGTCTCACTATATTGCCCATTGTGGTCTTGAATTCCTGGGCTAAGCAATCCTCTTGCCTCAGCCTCCCAAAGTGCTAGGATTATAAGTGTGTTACTGCATCTGACCTCAACACAGTATTTTGCACGAAAGAAATAGGGTCAGGATTTGAGACATGATGTGAGGCATTTGGTTAATTTATTTGTCACAGGAATTCTAATTTTTGGAATGCATCCTGCTAAAAAACCCACACAATTATGCAAAGACATATGTACAATAATGTTCATTTCAGCGTTGTTTGTTACAGTGGTAATCTGAAAAGGACCTAAATCCAGCAAAAGAGGATTAATTAAATATTGACTATGTCTACTAAATGTTAACCTTGAAAAATATAGCAAGATTATCTACATGTACTGACATAGAGAGATATCCAAGATTGATCGTGGATTGAGAACCATAGCTACGAAAAAACCTGAATCAGGAGCAATGAAAGGGTTTTATGCTCCAAATTCAACTTCAGACTTTTGTCCATATTGATGAATTTTTATATATATATTATTTTTAGTTTTTTCATTAGAAAATATACACCCAAAAAAGAGCATGGGTGTATAGCATAGAAACAAAAAACAAATTAAAATAAAGCATCTCCCACCATAGAAAAAAAGTCAAAATGCTCTCAGGCAAACAGAAAATGAAGCAGGAAGACATTTCTTGAGATTCTGGAAAGCAGAATTTTTCCTTCTGTCTTCCTCTGCATGTTGGATTTCATTACTGCCTTCAGATGTTTCCACTCAGGGTGAAGCTTTCTCATTCTGGGAGAGAACATTTTGTTCCAGTTTGGAAATTCACCATCTCTAAACTCCCTCTCTATTTGGAATTGGTCCCAGATTCACTCACTCATCCCCAGTCAAAGCTTCTCATGTTGGTTTTCCTGATTTCTGCTACTTCTGACCATAGCTCCTACTTAATGTTGGAATTTTTAAATTTTCTTCACCGTCTAATTTCACTGCAGATATAATTTGTGAGGATATTTTTTTGGTGACTCCTTTTTCCTCTTTATTGTTCCAGAGAGAGAAGTAGAAATTTCTGAACAAAACTACCCCAAGGTCCTTTAATGGTACCATTTCTGAAGTGTGTTGCCATAACCTATTTTGGAAATCATGGCTGAACATAGACACATTCTCTTTGCGTTCCAGCTATTATAACCCTAATTTACCCTAAAGAAACTGTTGCCTCAGATTTTATAGGTGAACATTTTTGAATAAGAAAGTACAGCCAGGCGTGGTGGCTCATGCCTATAATCCCAGCACTTTGGGAGACCGAGGTGAGAGGATTGCCTGAGCTCACAGGTTCGAGACCAGCCTGGGCAATTCAGGTGGTCTCTACAATAAACCAAAAACATGGCCGGGCATGGTGGTGCATACCTGTAGTTCCAGTTACTTGGAAGGCTGAGGTGGAAAGATCACCTGAGCCCAGCAGGTCGAGGCTGCATTGGTCAAGAGCATGCCATTGCACTGCAGCCTGGGTGACAGAGTGAGACCTCAACTCAAAAAAAAAAAAAGAAAGTACAAAAGAAAAACGCTCCTTAATGCATTTCAAACTATGGTCATGCTACAGAGGAAATTTAAAAAAAAAAAAATCTTGATTTAAAATACAGTGGCTATTTGTGATTTGTTAAAAAAGATAAATATTTGCCTAAGTACTCATCATAACTCTTGACAAGGATTCTCATCTTGACCAAACATTAGGCAGGTTCTTTTTTAGTCAGAGCCCTCTCTTGACTAGGCCTTAACCTTGACTCCCATTTTTGGCTTCAGAGATGAGTTTTAGCAAAGAATCCTGCTAAGCTAGTTTATGGAGAATCCTCCCACCCTTGGTATACAATCAAGCTCCTCTTCCTCAATCCTTGATATCTAGTCAAGTTCCTTGTAGTAATTTTGACACCACTCCCTCAATCTGCCTGTTGGCTGTAAATCCATGCTAGTATTCACAGTTGAGTTTAATCGCTTTCCCTTCTTGTAATAGTCTCTCTCCCTGGTTGCAATAGTCTTTTCTTTTTTCAAGCTTTTAAAATAAATTTAGATTCAGGAGTTAACATGTACAGGTTTGTTACATGGATATATTGTATAATGATGAAGTTTGGGGCCTACTTATGAGTGAGAACATGCGGTATTTGGTTTTTTGTTTCTGTGATAGATGACTATGATTCATATTAGTATTTTCTTAACCCTTTGTTGAACCTTTTTAGATATTAAAAATGATACCTGTCATATTTGTTGTAATCATTTATTTTCTGGTTTCTAGTTTTCCCTTTGATTTTTGTGAACAAAAATTCAAATTCAGCCTCTTTTTGTCATGTTTATCACCCACTCTAGATTTATCTTCATCTCTGAAGAGAATTTGACGATTTTCTTTGTGGCTATAGGGAATCTGGCCACTGACCAGAGGAAAAGGGTGGTAGGCCATGGTATCAGAGGGTACCTATCCAGATAGGGAGTAGGGAGCATCTGAGTTGTTCTACTTCTTGAATCTGTCCAAAGAGTCAGCTCAGCAAAGCAAATCTCCTAAGACAATAATGCAGAAAGCACTCTCCTTATAGGCCTCACCTCAGAGGGACAGAAAGCTCACTGTGGCCCAACTTGAATAAACTAATTCTCTGTGCCCACTCCATCCCTATGAAAGAACTCTACACCAGATGTAATTTTACTGCTTGAGTAAATTTTTTTTTTTTGAGTTGGAGTTTCACTCCGTTGCCCAGGCTAGAGTGCAGTGGCACGCTCATGGACACCCCAGCATTGACCTGCTGAGCTCTACCGATCCTTCTGCCTCAGCCTTCCAAGTAGCTGGAACTACAGGCACATGCTACCATGCCTAGCTAATTTTTTGATTTATTGTAGAGACACGGTCTCACCATGTTGCCCTGGCTGGTCTTGAACCCATGGGCTCAGGCAATCCTCTCACTTTGGCCTCCCAAAGTGCTGGGATTATAGGCTTGGGCCACCATGCCCAGCCTGCTTGAGTAAATTAACATATCTCCTGATACCTAGTATGCTAGTGCCCATGTAGTTTGAACCCCACTCTTGGTATCAATTTTCTGCCCTAGTCTGTTTTATGCTACCGTAACAGAATACCACAGACTGAATACTTTATAATAAACAGAAATTTATTTGGTTTACTGTTCTGGAGACTGGGAAGTCTAAGAGCATGATGCCAGCCTCTGATGAGGGCCTTTGTCCTACGTCATTCCATTTTAGAAGGTACAGGATAGGAGAGGGCAAGAGACAGAAAGTGAGAGAAGGCCAAACTCACACTTATAACAAATCCACTTCTGAGATAATGACGTTAATGTATTCATTGGATTAATCACCTCTTATTAGACCTCACCTCCCAACACTGTTGCATTGGGAATTAAGTTCCCAACATGTGAACTTTGGGGGCACATTTAAACTACAGCAGACTCCTAAGGGACACTTATTCACATTCACACCCCTAACTAATACGCATGCTTTTTTTTTTTTTTTTTTATGGCTCCAGTCAATGAAAGGGAAACTTTATTGAGGCCCCAGGGCCATGGGCCAGGACAGGAGGTCGCCTTGTGGGAGGAGCCAGCCAGGGCCTTATTTGACCTTCTTCTTGGGGCGCAGGTTGTTGGTGTGTCCACACTTCTTGCGGCAGTGGGGTGCAGGGGGCCTACAGGCATGCGTAGCACTTGTGGTAGATCATTTTGTTGCAATTGTACTTCTGGGCGAGCTGGCGGAGGAGAGGCTCGATGATGCCACCTCGCAGGTACAGCAACAGTTGCAGGGTGCTCTTTCTGGATGTTGTACTCTGAGAGAGTATGGCCATCCTCCAGCTGTTTACCTGCAAATATTAGATGCTGCTGGTCAGGTGGGACGCCCTCCTTGTCTTGGATTTT
This sequence comes from Tarsius wallacei, assembly GCA_963574415.1. NCBI lineage: Eukaryota > Metazoa > Chordata > Mammalia > Primates > Tarsiidae > Tarsius > Tarsius wallacei. Next base: position 16,484 of record CAUYQG010261834.1, read on the forward strand.
AGCTTTGACATTCTCGATGGTGTCACTGGGCTCAACCTCAAGGGTGATAATCTTGCCCATGAGGGTCTTCACGAAGACCTGCATCTTTGCATCTGCCACATGGTCAATGTCACTGACCAGCCCGGCCGCCTTGTTGAAATATGCAATGCATACTTTTGCATAGTTTGGCAGGAAGAACTCACAGCTCCATCAAATCCAGGAATGAATCTGATGTGGGTGGAAAGAAATTTGGAGTCCCCAGTACATAGTTTGGTCTGGCCAGGACTGCTGAGCTAATTTTCAGCTGATGTTGTTCAGAATGAGTGCTGACTCCCCATGCTAGTATGACAAGAATTTCTGCTTCTTCCATGTCTGGCCCATCAGTTAATATCCTATCACCACCTCTTCGAGGCAGCTTGAGACAGCATGCATATAAGGGCATAAGACTCACTACTTAAGCTACTCATATTTGAAGATAAGAAAAAGAATGTGGATGTCAGCCCCTTTCCCATGTGATGCCCTTTGCCGCCTCAGGACTCTGAAAAAAAAAGAAGGGTGTCAAATGCAGCCCCTCAACCCTGGACTTCTCAGTCTCCATAACTGTAAGAAGTAAATTTCTTTTCTGGTCAGGCGCAGTGGCTCACACCTGTAACCCCAGCAGTTTGGGAGGCCGAAACAAGAGGATTGCCTAAGCCCAGGGCTTCAAGACTAGCCTGGGCTACATGGTGAGACCTTGTTTCTACAATAAATCAAAAAATTAGCCAGGCATGGTGGCTCATGCCTGTAGACCCAGCTACTCAAGAAGCTGAGGTGGAAGGATCGCCTAAGCCCAGGAGGTTGAGGCTACGGTGAGCCATGATTATGCCACTGCACTCCAGCCTGGGTGACAGAGTGAGACCCCCACTCAAAAAAGAAAAATAAAAAAGGAAGAAAGAAATTTCTTTTCTTTTTAAATTATTCAGTTATTTATGTCTTTTTTTTTTTTTTCAATTCAGGATCCAGCATAGGATGTACTGTTGCATTCAGTAGTCGTGTCTCTTAAGCCTTTTCGTTTGGAAAAGCTCCATAGCTTCTTTTCTTAGGATGCTATTCAGTTCGTCCTTGTTGAACGTTTCCCCATGATTAGATCAGATTATGAATTTGGGGAAGAAAGACTGTAGGGGTGATGCTCAGCAATCACATAAGGGGCATGTGTGACCAGTTTGCCTCATTCTGGTGTTAATTTTGATCACTTGATTCAGATGACGTTTGCTAAGTTTCCCCATTATAAAGGTATTGTAGTGGCATAAATGGTGATTCCTCCCTGAAAAGAAAAAAAAAAGAATGTGAAGTTTCCCATCTTCTGTATGTTTAACATCATCTCAGAAGTGGTCAAATGACCACGCCCCAAACCTGTTGCTTTGTTCATCTTCCCACTCATATTCCAAAATATTCACTTTTCTTCCCCTACAGTGAAACCACCAATCATTCCTTGGAAAATATCTTGCTACAACTGAAATGCCATTTTACCTGGAATTTATATGATGAAGAAAGTTCCTTGGGTGATTTAGAAGACAGAGTATGTGCATGATCAAGTGGGGTTTCTAAACACAGTATTCAAAGTTACCATGTACAATCTATTTGCCTATGTTAAACACCTCAGAGGTCAGAACGTGACATCTCTACAATACTCAGAGAAAGCAGAGGAGTTTATCCTGCAGGAGCACGCCCGCCAAGGCAAAATCAGACGTCTGGTCACGTGGGAGAAACTATGCCCGGATCTATTATCACATGGGCAGATTTCCAGAAGATCAGGCTCATATTGACAAGGAGGGAAATCTTTGCAAGAAGTTTGCAAGCTCCTATAGAACTGAATGCCCTGAGATTGACCGTGAAGAGGGATGGGCGCTTTTAAATGAGGAGGAATGGGCTAAGGAATATTTTGAGAAAAAGGCTCTAGAGGAGAAACCTACCAGCCCAGAGTTCTCCCTTGGAATGGCAATCACACTCTCTTGTTTGGCTGACAAAATACTGACGGAGAACACCCTTCACCTTCTGAAGCAGGCCATCCAGCTGAATCCTGACAACCAGTATATCAATGTCCTGCGGGCTCTGACTCTTCAGAAGATCAAGAAAGAAGCAGAAGGAGACAAGTTGGTTGAAGAGGCCTTGAAGAAAACACTGTGTCCAACAGATGTACTCTGTAGTGCTGCCAAATATTACCGAAATAAAGGTACCCTGGACACAGCTATAGAATTACTTAAAATGGTGTTAGAATCAGTGCCAAGGCCAGGCACGGTGGCTCACGCCTATAATCCCAGCACTCTGGGAGGCTGAGGTGAGGGGATTGCCTGAGCTCACGGGTTCAAGGCCAGTCCAGGCAACTTGGTGAGGCCTCATCTCTACAATAAGTCAAAAAATTAGCCAGTCGTGGTGGCTTTCACCTGTAGTTCCAGCTACTTGGAAGGTTGAGGCTGAAGGATCACCTTGTGGCAGGATTTTACAGAGGAAGTCGGGACACCAAGTCTAAGAAGCAGTTTTATTCATATTGGCACTGGCTCAGCGGACTCACATCCAAAGGCTGAGCCCTGAGCACAGGGGGGACATTGCCTTTTGTACAATTTCAGCTTCTTTTTCCCCCCAATAAGGCTTACATATTAGTAACATACAGGCTAACTGGGTATTTCACAGCACAAGGTTACACCAGAGTTACATATGCGCACTACAGATTGGGGCTACATTCCTCTCTAATATGAATCTTCCAAGAAAGTTCTTGTCTTATGGTGCTAGAAGACTTCTTTCATTATTTTGGGAAGGCTTTTATCTTACTGTACTAAGGGGGCCCCCAGTCTGTCCTGGGAAGGCCTTCATCTTATTAGGCTTGGGGAAAGGGCTCCCTGCCTCATTGCCCCTTTTGATGCTTGAATCCCTTTTTAGGGTTATAGAGCATCACTCTGGGGTTTGTACTTCCATAACAGCATTACGTGAATTGCTGTTTTTCTTTCAACCATGGCCTCAATGAGGCTGGAGATAGACCTTCTAACTAAGGGAGCTAGACAGGGCAGGATGAGACAAATTCTCAATGCCTACGAGTATAACGCCTATGAGGGCTTTAAATCCTCCAAAAGTTGAGAACCAACCTCCAAACAGTTTTTCGGGGTCCCAGCCTTTCCAGGTTTGGACTGGGACATGAGCAAGCTTTTTCATCCGGTCGGTGATTTCTCCTATGACTTTTCCCTCATCCTCTAGTTGTAAGCAGCAGTTCCACAAACCCTTCCTTCAGAAGCAAGCAAGTAATCTAAAGCTAAGCAGTTTTGATCAATGGCATTGTGCATCTTAGTTTGCTGTTTGGCTAATGTGTTAAGGGCCTTTGTAGTTTCATTAGTTATAATTTTAACAACTTGTAATCAAATTATGCAATTTTGCATGTAAATGGGGGTCCAGTAGCCCCAAGATCCATCCTGTGCCCTGGTAGCTGGGCCATAGTATTGGATAATATGCTGCGGGGGCCATTTATTATCTTTCCAGTCCTCAATTTGTAGAGCACGTTGCTTTCTTTGGGAGTTCCAGGTTTTACATATTTGGATCCCCAACTGTTCTCCCTTTGCAAGTGGGAGTAGGAAAAAGGAAGGCCAAATAGACCCTAACACACAAGCTCCTGTCCAGTCTGAAGGAAGTACAGTGTAGGCTATTTTTCCACAGATCCAATATAGTCCATTTGGGGCCCACCATTTGATGTTTGCGTCAACAGCATTCCATGCCTCTCAGAGGCAGGGGAAATTAGACAAAGGGTGAGGCTTTGTTAGTTGTAGTCACTGAATTTTGTTAGTCGTAGTCATGACATTATAATACCCTTGACCTACGCATGTCAGACTTCCAGCAGGAGTGTTAAACTTAATTTCCCATCAGGCAAGGCAGTTTTTTCCTATATTGAGGTTCTAAGTAGCCAAATTCCATTGGCAGGGCTAGGATACCCTGTTTCATTGTGGAGCTTGTGGGGTTCTAGTTCTCTAGCTTCTCATGGCCATTGATCTTCCCTATTTGTTCCCCCACATGCATAACAAGAGGAGACCTCTAAAGACTGGGTGATAGTTTCTGCCAAGATTAGGAACAGATTTCTAGTCATAACAGAGACAGGAAGGGGACTACTTTTTATTTTTTCATAAAAGGAGTAAAAGACCTCATGGGAGGAGGCTTGGAGTGAGATTGTGACTCTTTTAACATAGAGTAGGGCTCCAGGATCAAGACCTCACCCATGGATACGCATGCCAAGCCAACGGCCTGTTTTCCATCCTGGACTTTCTAGGTTAAAGTTGATAAACTTTTTTTTTTTTTTTTTTTTGAGTTGGAGTCTCACTCTGTCGCCCAGACTGGAGTGCAGTGGCCGCTCCCAGCCACCGCAGCCTCAACCTGCTGGGCTCTGGCGATCCTTCTGCCTCAGACTTTCAAGTACCTGGAACTACAGGCATGCGCTACCTCGCCCGGCTAATTTTTTTTGATTTATTGTAGAGATGAGGTCTCGCCAAGTTGCCCAGGCGGGTCTCGAACCCGCGGGCTCAGGCAATCCACTCACCTCAGCCTCCCAAAGTGCGGGATTACTGGCTGAGCCACCGAGCCCAGCTAAAGGTGGTAAAATTAATGGGATTGCAGGCTCCTGATTTACACTTAGAGGTGGCAACACCCTTTTGAAGGAAAGCAACTTTACCTTGGCCTCTCCAAGTGGCCCATGATACACAGCCCCAATGAGGACAAAAGAATTTAGACAAACTATAACATGGGAACCACATTCCATTTGCAGGAGCCTATACTCCTTCTCCCAGGCTAGGCTCCCTCATGATCTAGTACCAGTACTGTGAGTTACAGCGTACCACCAGGTTTCATTCATGGCCAAGCAGGCGTCAAAGAATACAGACACAGTTGGCAGGGATCAGTGATTGGGTTTGATTAATTAAATACCCTTTCTCCTTGGTGTGACCTCTAGTCATTCTTCACTTGGGGGGTATTGTGGGTTGAAACAGGTGTACTGATTTTCTTGCTGACAAACAGAATAGATCGTCTTATTATGCCTGCAGGTCCCTGAAATACTTCCCTGGCAAGAGAAATGGGTCTGGTAAAGGAGGGTCCATGTAACTCCTTGACCCGACCTGGTTGTGCAAATACACAGGTCACATGAAACAGAAGGCTTTGAAATTACAAAAGGGAGCCAGATTAGTAACAATAGACAATAGTTATACATTCTGTCCAAAACAGATAAAGGAGAACTAACAGTGACCTCTCGCCATGGGTCCAGCTGTCTGGAGCCACTGATGCCAAGCCTACAGTGAAAACAAAGGCAAAAATTACAGCAACAGACAATAGTAAGGGATGACATTGCATTACAATAAAAACACAGTCCGTTTGCTTGTTTGATGGTTGATTCCTCAAGCTTCTGCGATGCATAGATTAGTCAGCTTCTGGAGTGACTAAAGCAAGGCCAGGGCCGTAGCATTTTAAGGTTCTGGAGTCATGACTTGTTTTCTTTAGAGAGTTAGCTTCCTGGGCATTGATGGATTACCAGTGCACTCCCAGTCTCGGAAGGTTGGTTTCACTCTGCTGTGATGAATCCAGGGGCTCACCTCTGTTACCATATTTTATGTCTTTGTCTCCTGAGTTGATTATGCACTTTTCCTTATACAAAGCCCCATGTGCATGGAGAGTGATAAAGGCATATTTAGAGTCAATGCGTATATTGACATTTATTCCTGTCACTAGCTGAAGGGCTCAGGACAGTGCAATTAATTCCGTCTTTCGTGCTGAAGTACTTTGTGACAGAGGCTTTGCCTCGATGGTAGACTGCAGGGTTACTACAGAGTATCCTGCAAACTGTTCTCCCTCCCTTATGAAGCTGCTGCCGTCAGTGAAATATTTCACATCAGGGTCCCTGAGAGGCTGATCTGTCAGGTCAGGTCAGCTGGAAAATACCTTGTCCATGACTTTGATGCAAACATGACGGAGCTGACCAAGCTGAGTAGGCAGCAAGGTTGCAGGGTTGAGAGTCCGTACCACTTCCAAGTGAATGCGTGGATTTTCACATAACATTTCCTGGTATTTGACCATTCGAGCATTAGTCAACCAGTATTGCCCTTTATAGCCCATTAATGTTAACACCAAGTGTGGCACCCGGACCGTTAGTTCTTGTCCCATAACCAATTTGTCAGCCTCTGCTACTAGAAGGACCATGACAGCAGGTGCCCATAAGCAAGGTAGTCAGCCTTGAGCAATAGAGTCAAGCTGTTTGAGGAAGTATGCTACTGGGTGATGCCATGATCCTAGCAATTGGGTTAAGACCCCTACTGCTAGACTTAGATATGTCAGGGAGCCCCAGACTAGATGTGCTAACAAGGGCTTGCTTAATTTTCTCAAAGACTTTCTGCTGTGCTTGTTTCCAGAACATAGGCTCTCATTCTCCCCCCTTTGTGGCCTTAGGGAGGCTTTGCCAGCGATGAAAAGTTAGGTATTTAAAGAATGTTCTGCCCCAGTATTTACCGTGAAGTTAAGGGACTGGCTCCCCACAGTCATTTGGACATAGGCTCCCCACGCCTAACAAAATGGAGCTCAGTTTGTCCTAGTCTTTCCCATAGTTCTTTATGGCAGTTAGGTCAATGAAATGATTTTCGGGGGCCATGTATGTTTGGGGCACAGGCTGGTATTGCCCCTGAACTACTTGGCCTCGCCCTCTTCTCTGGTGAGTTGGATGAAAATCTTCCAGCTTCGGACACTCATTTTTTCAGTGTCCCTCTTGGAAGCAGCATGCATATTGGTTTCACCCCAATCTCATCATTGGGCAGGTTGGCCCTTCCTCCTGGCCCCCCTGCTTGCCTTGTCCTGGTGGGGCAGCTTCCCAGGTGTGTTGCTCTGCCAAAACAGTGGCAAGCAGGTCTACTCTTTTTTTTTTCTTCATTTTTTAGTATGCTTCCCTTTGGGCCTCTTGGTCCTGGTTGATAAATACATTTGTTGCAGCCTCTATCAGCTGGCTGGCATTCATCCCAGCAAAGCACTCTAACTTTTGTAACTTGTGCCAGATGTCTCCCTGAGCTGATTTTTAGCTGCCTCTATGTTGAAGGGAATGTAGAGATGGAACGCCTTACATAGCCTCTTATAAAATGGCTGGGGCTTTCTTTGGGCACTTGAAGCTTTTTAGTATATGAGGGGGTGTGGTGTTTCCAGCTCAGGAGGTCAGTGGTGGCAAAGGACTGATATATAAAAGTATGTTGTCCCCCTTGTTTTTTTGAACAGCAGTTGTAAAGTCTCTTGACTTCGATGGGGAGGGGGACCGCCAGCAAAGTTTCCCTGATGTCTTTCTGCTGGGGCTTAAGGAGTTAATGCTGTTGGCTCTGGAGTAGCTGCTGCCTGGGGCATTTCAGGCGACCTTGGGGAAGGGGTGGATTCTGGGCTGAGGCCAGCTGAGGGGTACAGTGACATGTAAGGTAGGGGTCTCCTTAGGTTCCTCAGACAGAACGGGCTTTTTCAACTCTGGTCAACACCTTGAGGGAGCTATTGCTTGGGCCAGTATGATTCTATAGCTGTTTTCTTTTTCTTTTTTTTTTTTTTGAGTTGGAGTCTCTGTCGCCCAGACTGGAGTGCAGTGGCTGCTCCTGGCCACCGCAGCCTCAACCTGCTGGGCTCCGGCGCTCCTTCCACCTCAGCCTTCCAAGTAGCTGGAACTACAGACACGCGCCACCATGCCCGGCTAATTTTTTGATTTATTGTAGGATGAGGTCTCACCAAGTTGCCCAGGCGGGTCTTGAACCCGCGGGCTCAGGCAATCCACTCACCTCAGCCTCCCAAGGCGCAGGATTACAGGCTGAGCCACTGAGCCC
>CAUYQG010261841.1:0-21307 GCA_963574415.1 Tarsius wallacei
ACAAACTAGGCCGGGTGTGGTGGCTCAGTCTGTAATCCTAGCACTTTGGGAGGCCGAGGCGCGTGGATTGCCTGAGCCCGCGGGTTCAAGACCAGTCCAGGCAACTGGGTGAGACCTCATCTCTACAATAAAATTAAAAAAAAAAAGCCGGGTGTGGTAGTGCACATCTGTAGTTCTGGCTACTCGGAAGGCTGAGGTGGAAGGATTGCTGGAGCCCAGCAGGTCGATGCTGGGGTGGCCATGAGCGTGCGTGACACTGCAATCCAGCCTGGGCGACAGAGTGAGACTCCAACACACACACACACACACACACACACACACACATACACACACACACAAATATCATAGACTAGGTGGCTTAAACAACAGAAATTTGTTTTCTCACAGTTCAGGATGAACAAAGCTCAAGATCAAGGTGCCAGCATGGTCAGGTTCTGGTGGCTTATAGGTGGCTGCCTTCTCACTGAGTCCTCACATGGTGTGGAGGGAGGGTGGTGGAAGGGTGGGAAGGGAAGGAGGGAGGGAGGGAGAGAGAGAGAGAGAGAGAGTGAGAGAGAGAGAGAGAGAGAGAGAGATGATTTTTTTCTTTTCTGTAGTTAGGTTCTCACTCTGTTGCCCAGGATGCAGTGACGTGATCATGACTCACTGCAGTCTCAAACTCCTGGGCTCAAGCTATCCTCCTGCCTCAGCCTCATAAGTAGTTGGGACTACAGGCACACATGCCCATTCCCGGCTAATTTTTTATTTTTAATTCTTCATAGAGATGAGATCTTGCTTTGTTGCCCAGGCTGGTCTCGAACTCCTGGGCTCAAGTAGTCCTCCTGTGGGGCCTCTTTCATAAGCATACTCATTCCACCATGGGTGCCCCACCCTCATGACTTTGCCTAATCCTAGTTACCTCCCCAGGGTCCTATTGTATTTAGTCAGAGTTGACATGTCACAGGGGTCTGTTTGGCACTCCTGCCCTAGGATACATGAGGGATGATGGAACCAGGGCAGAGCCCCAACACAAACAGACATGGGTGCTGTCGAATGGGAGGGCCCAGTACAAGTGCCGGAGAACCAAATTATTTGAGGTTCTGTGTGTATCGGAGGAGAATCAAACTGTATATGTTATTGAGAGAAATAGTCTCTGTTGACATAGATACTGAAAGAATAGCGGAGTCAAAAGAGAAAGACCAAGTGTTGAGTGGGGCTATCATATGTAAACTATAGAATATAAAGCAAAAAAAACAGTTAAGAAAAAAGCAGGCTGGGCATGGTGGCTCAAGCCTATAATCCCAGCACTTTGGGAGGCTGAGGCGAGAGGATTGCCTGAGCCCACAGGTTCAAGACCAGCCTGGACAACTCGGTGATACCTCGTCTCTACAATAAATTAAAAATTAGCCGGGTGTGGTAGCGCATGCCTGTAGTTCTGGCTGCTTGGAAGGCTGAGGCAGAAGGATCGTCGGAGCCCAGCAGGTCGAAGGCTACGGTGGCCGGAAGCATGCCACTACACTCCAACTTGGATGACAGAGTGAGACTCCGACTCAAGAAAAAAAACAAAGCAGGGTAGGTGTGCCACTGATCCCAAGGCAGACAGTTCCAGATGTCAAGGGGAGGAGAAAGGCTTCAGAAAGTAGATGACCAGCAAATGACAGGGTCTGGTAGATGATGTGATTGCAGGGAAGGGGCATCTTACAGGTCTTCCAGAATGTTTGAGGAGATTGAGCAATATGTGCACAGAACTAAGCAAATAGAGAAAAGCAGCAGTTATTCATGCTAGGAAAATAAAAAAAATCTGTGCTAAAAAAATGTCATTAGACTATGCTATTTGACTCAGCAGTGGACAATATCCACAAAGTCATAAGAATGTTAACTTTGAATATGGATATAGCTAAAAACTGATAAAACTATATTGGAATCAGGCACTGTGGTGCATGCTGGTAGTCCCAACTACTCGGGAGGGTGAGGCAGGAGGATCTTTTGAGCCCAGGAATACGAGGCTGTAGTTTGTTATGATCATGCCTGTGAATAGCCACTGGGCAACATAGGGATACCCTGTCTCTTAGAAACAAAAAACTTGACCAGGCTCAGTGGCTCAAGCCTATAATCCCAGCACTTTGGGAGGCCAAGGCAAGAGGATTACCTGAACTCAGGGTTTCAAGACCAGCCTGTATAACTTTGTGAGACCTCATCTCTACAATAAATCAAAAAATTAGCCGGACGTAGTGGCGCATGCCTGTAGTTCCAGCTACATGGAAGGCTGAGGCAGAAGGATCACCTGAGCCTAGCAGGTCGAGGCTGCAGTGGCTGTGAGCATGCCACTGCATTCTAGCCTGGGCAACAGAGTGAGACTCCAACTCAAACAAAAAAAACCTTTCTACAATTAATAAATCAAGAACAGGTGAGTAGAGGGGCAGCTACTTTCATTATAGTCCTGTGTGACTTGTTACACTATGAAATTTTGTTATTCTTTCTTGTTTTGAGTCTGAGTTTCACTCTGTCACCCAGGTTGGAGTACAGTGGCTTGATCATGGCTCATTGCAGCTTCCAACTCCTGGACTTAGGCAATCCGCCCGCCTCAGCTTCCAAACTAGCTGAGACTGCAGACACACACTTCCACATCTGGCTAAGTTTTTTAATTTTTTGTAGAGAAAAGGTCTTGCTATGTTGCCTAGGCTGGTCTCAAACTCCTAGACTCAAGCAATCCTCTTGCATTGGCTTGCAGACATGAGCCACTGTGCCTGGCCTATAAAATTTTCTAAAAGCTATAAGCATATATGTAGCTTGCAAGGATCTCCAGCAAACTATGACAGTGGCTGTCTCTCAGGAGGGTGGACAGCTGCACCAAACACACGAGGAACTACAGATATGGCCGGACATGGGATGGCTCTGTGGCAAAGGAGGCTACCTGGATGGAAAGCCAATCTGAGAAGTCTGATTTTTATCCCGATGGCAACGGGGAGCCATGAAGGGGTTGTAAGCAGCAGAGTGTTCTGAGCAAATCTGTCTTTAGAGCAAGCCCCTGACTTGGACAGGTGATGAATTGTGGGGGAGAGAGGCTGTTAGTGGGGGGCAGGCCAGAGGCTGCCTCTGTCCCGTTGAGAGCCATGGGGCTAGACTAGACATCCACACCTCAGATGTCTCTCGAGAGCCTACTTTTCTTTGCCAGACACTATTGCTAGGCCCGAGGAGAAAGCAGGGAACACAGTGGACAAATCCTCTGCCTTTAGGGAGCTCACATGGGTGAGAGAGCCAGGTGGACAGGAAGGAAGATGAATATGTCAGACAGTGGTTCATGCTATGGCAAAAATGAAGCCGCTTAAGGAGGTAGAGAGATGGTGGGGAGAGGGGTACTTCAGATAGGGTGGTCAGAGAGGGCCTCTCTGAGGAGGAGGCTTTTTTTTTTTTAGTTGAAGTCTCTGTTGCCCAGGCTGGAGTACAGCGGCATGATTATGACTCACCACAGCCTCCAACTCTTGGGCTCAGGCAATCCTTCTGCCTCAGCCTCCCGAGTACCTGGGATTACAGGTGTGTGCCACCACGCCTGCCTGGCTAATTTTTTATTTCTTGTAGAAACAAGGTCTGTTGACCGGGCTGCTCTTGAGCTCCTGAGCGCAAGCGATCCTTCCACCTTGGCCTTCCAAAGCATTAGGATTATAAGCATGAGCCGCCATACCCAGCCAGGAGGTGACGTTTGAATGCAGTCCTGAATTAAGTGAAAGAGCAACCCATTCAAAAATTGTGAGATGAGGGTTCCAGGTGGAGGGAACGGCAAGTCCAGGAGCCCTGAGATATTTAGGTAGGAGTGAGACTGATGTGCCCAGGGAACAGCAAAGAGGCCAGTGTGTGGCAGGAGCACTTCGGTTGAGGGGAAGGTGCTGGGAGCTGACGTCCCAGAGGTGGCCGGGGCCAGCTTGTGGAGCACAGACAGAGCTTTGGGGAGTCACTGGGGGGTTGAGAGCAGGAGAGCAGAGTGGCATGACGTGTCTTGGGGCTGGAGAAGGGAGTCTCAGTCGGCCAGCAGGACAGGGTGTGGCTGTGGGTGGGTATGGGGAGAGCAGCACTCCCGGGACTCTGCCCGGCGGCCTGTCGGCGCTGGGCCGCTCAACCCGCCTGGACCAGCTACAGCAACTTCATCACCCACATCCCAGCATCCCAGCCCCCTCTGGGAATGGAAGGATCCTTCACAAATCAAAATAGCAGGCAAAGAACAGCCTCTAATTGTTCTGCGTAAGAGCAGAGAAATTAGACGAGTCAGCTGTGGGGTTGAGTCCGCCTCCCACACAGCTGTGATCCCGCACCCGCTGAAGACACACTTCCTGAGACTTGCAGTTCTGCTGTCTCCGAGCAAAACTTTTTGCTTCTCCAGCCCTAGCCAGAGCAAATGACAGCCATTTGGGAGGGAGTGGGACAGATGCTGGCCCAGGAGGACAATGAGTGAGTCACTTTTTTTTATAACTAAAAAATCAGTCACTTCATGCAAGAATAGCCTTAGCTGATGTGAGTTTGTTCAGTCATTCCAAACCATTGAGTGCCCTCATCCTTGGGGTCCAGGGCTGGGCATGGGATCAGAGAGAACATAGTCTGGCACCACCTTTGGGGAAGAGGAGAGAGTGCCTGGAGTCAGGAGGTCCCAGTTCTTGCCTTGGCTCTTCTGCGGTGTGACCTTGGTTGAGTCATGCGCCTCTCTGGGTTTGTTTTCCTGTCTCTCCCAATATGGTCTTTAGGCTACACAGTGATTCTCAAACTTTAGAGTTCATAAAAATCCCTTGGGGTGGCGAGGCGTGCTTGGTAAGGATGCAGATTCCCTTAGCCGGGTGCGGTGGCTCAAGCCTGTAATCCCAGCACTTTGGGAGGCCTAGGCGAGAGGATTGCCAGAGCCCAGGGGTTCGAGACCAGCCTGGGCAACTTGGTGAGACCTTGTCTCTACAGTCTCTACAGTAAATCAAGAAAAGTTAGCCAGGTATGGTGGCACATGCCTATAGTTCCAGCTACTTGGAAGGCTGAAGTGGAAGAATCACCTAAGCCCAGCAGACTGAGGCTGCCGTGGCCGTGAGTGTGCCACTGCACTCCAGCCTGGATGACAGTGTGAGACTCCAACTCCAGCCCCCCAGAAAAAATGCAGATTCCCAGGCCCCGGCTCAAGATCAGATCTCAGGTGGGGTCCGAAATCTGCATTTGTCATGGGCTCTTCTGGTGATTCTGAAGGGAATCCTTGGACCACACTTCAATAAAACCATTTCCTCTCAATTTGTCGGGGCTCTTTCTGCTCTGAAATTTGAGGAGTCACTCATGCAACACTTCTCTGGGTCTCTCAGATCATTCCAGGGCATGAAAGAAGTGTCAGGCTGGGCATTGTTCCTCACCACCATAATCCCAGCATTTTGGGAATCCGAGGTGGGAGTATCACTTGAGGCCAGGAGTTCAAGACCATCCTGGGCAACATAGTGAGACCTCATCTTTACGTTAAAAAAGAAGAAAGAGAGAGAGAGAGAAAGAAAGAAAGGAAGGAAAAGGAGGGGAGGGGAGGAAGTAAAAGAGGAAAGGGGAGGAAGGAAGAAGGGAGGGCAGGAGGAGAGGAAGAAAAAAGGGAAAGACGAACGGGAAGGAACGAAGGAAGAAAAGAAAGAAGGAAGTGGCGTGTGTTTTGTGCCTCAGTGTGCCTGTGTGTTGCTATGATGACTCCGTACTGGGTCAGTCTGGTTCCATGTATGCAGTCTCTCCCAGGCTACCCCGTGCCCAGCCCAGACCCTGGTACAGAAGGGGTGGTGGCTGTAAATGTTGGCCAAATGAGAGGTCAGCTGTCATGTAGACAGCTGTGCAGGGCATAGGGCATGGAGGGATGGTGGGGTTGTCGGATGCAGAGTTTGGCTGTAGACATCTGGCTAGGACCCCTGGGCTTATGGCTTGGGTTGGATGTATGACCCTGTCACCCGCTCCCCTTTCCCACCACTGTGAGTAGGGCACCGTGACTTCTCAAAGAGGTGAGTCCAGTTGCATGGGGATAAGAAGACCTGGATGGAGCCACAGGGAGAACTGGGAACCCTGGTGTACCATCGAGGACACCCAGGAAATCTAAGGCCCCAGCCAGTCTGTTAGGCGGTGTCCCTTCCTTGGAGTTGGCCAATCATATTTCCAAAAGAGCAGGTCAGTGGCAGGAGCTGCAGAGTCAGGTCCCTCCGGCCTAGCCTCCAGCTCCATTCTTCATATATGAAGAATGATAACAGCCATTATGTCCTGAGTGCTAACCATGCCTTGGGCTTAGGGCTAAGTGCTATCTTACTACACTTTCACAATCAGCCTGAGAGGTTGGTACAAGAATCACCCCGCTTTTTGTAGTTATAGATGCTGAGGCTTAGATCGTTGCTAACCAGAGTCATTCAGCTAATCAATAGTAGAGGCAGGGTTAGAACCCAGATTTGTTTTCTTCCAGAGCCAAGTTTTCTCTTTAACCATATCACTTAGTACCGCTCAGAAGATAAGGATTTTTTCCCTCAAATACCTTCTTCCAGAGTCACCCACAGCCAGAGAAATCTTTTTGCCTCTGTTGTAGTGGAAAGAGGTGATACTGAATGAGACAGTTTAGGGTTCTAGTTCTACCTCAGCGCCTGACCTTTTGTGTGACCTTGGGCAAGTCACTTTACCCCTGAGGAGACAAAAAATTCTAAGGGCCACTAAAAAAAGCACTTTAGGAAGCCCTTGACATTATCATCCCTCCCTTCTTTCACCCCTTAGCATATTCCATCATTCTAATTAAAATATCACTAGCATGCTACCTCTATTTGAATTTTAAAAGTTAAAATTAAGAGCTCAAAGTAAATGATGAAATCTGGCTGCACATCCATGATTACTGTGGGGTTTGTTAAAAGAATAAAATCCTGAGTCTCACCCTCACCTCTTGACTCATCAGCATTTTGCAGGAATGGAGCCCAGAATCCCATTGTTTAACAAGCGTCATGGGTGATTCTGATGTACAAGCAGAGTTGACTCCTACTGGTGCCTCACGGCCTGGCGGGGGTCGTAAGAGGCCAAGGATAATGATCCCGTAGTTGATGGTCTCTCCCCCTGTTTGAGCAGCCTGAATGTTGTGTGGAGGAAGCAGGTGCCTTTTTCCTTTTCACTGGTTGTCTCTGTGGCCTGCATCTTCTTTTAACCTTCATTATCTACCCTTGCAGCCAACTTTTTAATGGAATCACTCATCTGAATTCTCTGAGCACTTATTTGTCTGGACCCTCATCATTGGTGAATTGTTGGTTCTTCATCATTTGCTTTGTTACACGTTTAATAAAAAAAAGGCACAGCTTAGACATAATTCACAATTTTCCCAATTAACCATAGCATGCTCCTGAATTCTTAAGAACATAAAATATGTAATTATCTAGGTGATAAACAGTGTCTTATTTTTTTTTTCAGATAGGAAGTAATGGACTTTGGATCTGTCTGGATTTAATGTTGGCATTATAGGACAGGAATGCTAATCAGTGAAGCGACAATAAACATAAAAAAATTTAAAACCCTCTTTCCTATACAAAATTATATTCTAAATTTCAAGTTGAAATGGCAATTTGAACTTTCATGCTCTTTCTAGAAGTTTATGCCATTTCCTAACCTCTTCTATTTTTTACCCCACTTCTTTCTCCCCAAATACAGACATTTAAAATGTCTTTGGCCCCTAGGGTTCTCAGGCCTGTAAAGAAACATCCATTCCCCTCTGGACCTCAGGCCAACTACTGGAAATCTTATCATCCATTTAGTCCAATGCATATTAAAATTTAGCAATTAATTATCTCTTGTTCTAATCCAGTAAGCCTGTACAATTAACATCTGGGATTCGGTTCATCTTTTTGCTGACTTTCTAATTTAAGGATTGGGACATAGTGGATATCCCTAGAAGACATATTTAACAAAGATTATTTCCTGTATTTAAATCTTCATTTTTTTTAACCCATGGTGACTTTTGTGCCATATTTTCATAACTTTTTTCCTAGAGGGGAGATTGTTAGTACTAAATAACTCTTAAAAAAATAGAAGGCAAATTTAGTTGACTCTCTTAATTTTTTGGTTTTTGGAAATTGTTAGAATATCAAAATTACCTATAACAGGAAAAGATTGTCATATAAATAGAGCAACAGTCATTTGCATTATGGTGTGATGTTCAGTATCCTTCTCTTTCTTCTTAGCTAAAGTGTCCTACCTGCTTGTCTTATACTTAAAATTAGTTTAAGACTGGGGACACTATTTCATCCTTAGGAAAGAGGTAGACTAAGTATTTAATTGTAAATACCAGGAAGAGTTAATTCTTGGGTTTTAATTCATGCTGTGTTGTAATGATTGAGGAAATTCATTCCTAGAGTTGTCCGTGATGGACTCTAAAAAGTGGATTGTCTCACTCTTAGATAAATGATATCTCAAGGAGGCCGAGGAGAAAAAGGAGCTACATAATTTGTGAAAAAGTAGGAAAAGGGAGGCATTGAAGATGGACTTTATGACTGGAGCCTCAACCTATGATAAAAATCATAAAGCCAATCTTCACTTTCTCCCTTTTCTTGCTTTTATGTCCCTTCAGATGGGACTCTAGCCTTTGCATTTAAAATTTACATGCAGCCTTCTCCAAAAAGCCTTCCTGGCTTTAACTACAATATAATTCTCCTGCTTTTTATTTCTACTTTGCTTACATTATGACTTTTATACCTATTTGTCTCTTTTTCTAGAAGATTCTATAATGTCAGGAATTTGTCTTTATATCTGTCTACTACTACTTTTTCTTTGTCATAGTTCTTTAGCATAATATACTGGTCTGCAGTAAATGTTAACGGATTTACTGTATCTAGAGAATGAGTGTTTACAACATCGTTGAATGTTTTCTAATTATAGTTTCAGTTGATCAAAGAATATTTGAAAAATGCAGAGTAATGAAGAGAAAATAAGTTAACTATATTTTTCATATATAACTATTATTAACATATGGGTGAATTTTCTTTCTTTCAGTACTTAAAAAAATATATCTAAATGCATATGTGCATATATATGGGTTATTTGTACTTTTTGTGTTCTTAACTATATCAGAACTTTTTAACACTTAATTATCTCAATATTTTTTCACAATATTAAGAGCTAAAAAGCTGATTTGTTAATGTCTTTCAAATATTAGCCTTTATGAATCAGAATTTGTTCTCTTATTTAATTTTTTAAAAGTTTTGTTACGGTTATACATACAACTCAACTATAATGAATGTCTTATAACTAATCTCTGTCTAGATCTCTGATAATTACATTGGCATACATTTCTAGAATAAGTATTTTGTTATGTGTTCCAATTTGCCCTTACTAGTGTTACATACATGTGACCTCTGCAGATGTGGATATTATTATTATTGAAATTTTTTTGCCTATTTTTTCAATAAAAAACACTGTTTTATTATTTAAAATTGTAGGTAATTGAATATGGTAAAACTGAATATTTTCATATTGTACTTACCCATTTACATTTCTTATTTGGTGAATTATTCATGCTTTTAATCAAGTTTTCTAATAAAGGACTTATACCTTATTGATTTATAATAGCTCTTTATCTAAAGATGTTAGCTCTTAGTCTGTATACATTTTTCAAATACGTATTCTCTGTGTTTTTTCTCTTCATTTTATTGATAATGGTTTAGGGGAACTAATGTTTTTAAATTTTTGTAGTGATATATATCTTTTTACCTTTATCATTTTGTTTTAAGGTCTTTATACTTAAAACTTTATTTCAATCCAGATAAGCAAATTTTCTGCTAATTATAATATGGCTCCATGCTCTTATTAATAAATGTGTGATTAATTTAGATGTTGGACATGAGAAGGAAATGTAACTTGTTTTCCCTAAATAGTTAGCCAATGTGTCTGCCACTGTCTGTTGAACAGCTCTTTCTTCACCAAGATTTGCCCTGCCAACCTTTAGCAGGTGGTGGGTTTTCTATGTACTATGATCTTTTTCTGGCCTTTCTCTTCTGTCAGTTGACCTGGATATCCTTGGATCAGTAGACTTCCAACTATTACAGTTTCTTTTTATCTTTTATTTTAAAGAAGAATTGTCTTTGTAAATAAATTTAGCCCAAGAGTGCAAAGTTTCTTATGTTCTTAATTTATGGTCACCTTGGTATATATTAGCGTGTGCACTCAATTGCCTGTCTGCAAGAAACAGTGGAAAAGTTTGTCAATAAAACAGACCTAGGAAAGAGAATAGACCATTTAAAAACATGAGCTTGATCTTTGAGTTGGAAATTTTAAATTCTGGTCCCAGCTCTGCTCCTAAGTGGCTATGTAACCTTGATCAAGCTTAATTAACCTTACTGTGTCAGAATTTTAAAAACAGGGTTATTTATGGTGCTTCACTTGTATTATTATGAGGATTAAATAAGTGATTTACAGAAAATGCTGTGCTTGGCTTATAATGTATTGTTTTTGTTTTTAAATTGTGGCAAGATACACATAACATAAAATTTTCATCAACCACATTTAAGTCTACAGTTCAGGAGTGTTAAGTGTATTCACATTGTTGTACATCTGGTCTCTAGAACTCTTTTTGTGATATTGTTTTCCATTGTAGCTATTGTAGTATATCCTTAATCTTCATGTACTATCAGACATTCATAGGGCCAAGGATTCTGATTTATCCATTGCTAGTAGTAGGATAGAGTGACTGGCAAGTAGTAAGACAAAACACTGAATCCCAAAAGTCTAAGCCAATTAGTAGATTCACTGTGTGTGCCCACATATACAGTGACCAGCTCTTACCTTTTCATCTTGTTTTAACTGAACTGCTAAACTGACTTAGTTGGGAAGAATATAAGAGCTATAGTGGTTATGTTTATGTAGTACATGGGTTATGGCCTGTTCATTTATGCATTCAACAATTTAGTGAATGCCTCAAATGTGTCTCATGCTGTTGTAAGTGTTGGGGATACAGACATGAAAAAGAGACAAGATCTTTATCTTCATAGAGCTTGTATCCTCGTAGGGAAGGGAGATGTACAAGCAAAGAAATAATTGAGTAAAATAATTTCAGAGTGTATTAAGTGTTATAAAAACTTAGCAATAGGATAAGGGGATAAAGAGTTCATAGGGTAGGAGGAGAGGCTACTTGAGACTGGATATCAGGAAAGGTCCCATTGATTAGATGAAATGTAAACAGGGACCCTCTAGAGGATCCTGATGGAATCTCCACTGATTGTTGATCTAAGCCAATCAGCCCATAACATTCCCTGGTCACTGGTATTGGCCTATGAGTTGGAAAATGGCTTGAACTGACCCAATAAGAGTAAAGAAAGGTCTTGTGTACCATAGCCAGGAAAGAGTTTTTTTGTTTTTTATTAAACCATATCAAAGGCGCTGGCAGCCTTGATTGCTGTTGGCTTCCATCATATTCCTTTGTAAGGAATCCCCAAGTAGCTGATATTTTTGTATACTCTAGATAAGTTTTGTATACTCTAGATAAGTTTATACTATTTCCATTCCATACAATTTCCATTCCATGCTCATTCAAGTAGAGTAATGGGAAACTATAAAAGCATCATTTCTCAGATTTTCATTTAGCCAGGCTCTAGGTACAGAAAAGGCTTCCCCAATTAGATGCATTCATGTAATATGTGGAAGGTGAGAGTGAGGTGGAAGCCCTTTTTCAGCATTCCTTTTAGGCTGTTTTTGCTATTAAGCATGGCTGTGAAAATGTTCAAGTTCCCTGCAGACTTGTTCTTCGGTCTGTTCTTCAGCTTTCTGAATTTTAAGGAATGGTTGGAATGGCAGAAGCAGTGGTGGCAGCTCTCAGATCTGCCTTCCAAAACTCTGGACCTCAGCTACAGGTATGCATTCTACAGTTTCCTGCATGTGCAGAGGCAGTTATAATGGTGGCAAGTTCTTGATTTTACTATGGCTCAGGGAGTGGCACTTGGTAATTTCCCTGTGGTCAGTGAATTATTGTCCTGTGAGTTGTTCCTGAAGGCTCAGCCTAAAGCCATTCCTTCAGCCCTTATAGTGATTTTTAAAACACCAACTTTCTTGTATAAAATCCTTTCAGCTTAAAATATCTAGAATGGGTTCTGATTCTTTTACATGAACTAGCTGATATATTGATGCTTCTATGAGAAAGAGGAAGAACTAACCCCATGACTTCATTGAGCTACTTACATTATTTTATGAGACAATAATTTCCCTTATTACTCATGCCACTTTTAGTTGAGGTTTTTCTTTTCTTTCAACTGAAGACATTTTAAGAGATACTGACATTCAAGATGAGAAAGAACAAACCTGGAAAGAACTTTCAGGCATAGAGTTGGATGATGTTTAATTTGAGATGTCCTTTAGATATCAAGGTGGGAGATGTCTGAGAGGCTTTGGCCATACATATCTAAACCTGAACAGAAAGGCTTGGTCTGTAGAGGCAAAGCTGATGTAGGACAATGGAAGAGCCAAGATAGGGACCATTTTTATAAAAAATTTCTTCAGTGGGTGGTGTGGCAGCATCTTTGTAAATCAAATATTCTATCCTTTTTAGACAAAAATGCTGAATTTTAAAGTATTAAAGGACAACAGCTTATAAAGCTTCAAATATGTTTTATTTGTGCAAAATACAATATAAATGAAAGTTCTTTCTCAAATCTTTATTGAAAGAAAGATAGCCCTAAAGGAAAAGTTCTTCCACATTGCCAGAAGAAACTAATCTGCTTGGATTGGCATCGTCTTTCTAGGAGGTCAGCAGGAGTCTACTATACATTCATAGTCTTAGAGGGATGTCACCAACTTTTGTATCTATTCTTTAACTATACCCACAGTTAAAAAGCATATGTTTATCTTATCAGAGGGCCATTTTAATGTTTAATTATTCCATTTATTTCTGCTTATCCTAGATTTAAGCTAGACCTGTAACCTTATTTACATGCATTTGTAAGTGAATTGTTCTAACACTGATCTAAATTCTAAACACAGACTATTTAAAAGACTGGAAAAATCAATATGCAGTGACATTGTTTGGTAGAGAAACAATTTATACCTTTTTCTTTTTGGTGTATCAGATCACTCTTTAGTGTAACTGATATATTGCATAGGTTACCTCTGACAACTCTGACAACAGGGATGTATGAGTTACTTCTAACTGATATCATTTTGGGATCTGAATTATGGGGGCCTCTCCTAGGCTAGAGTAGGCAGAGTAGGCAGAGTAGAGAAACTTGCAGCAGGGATTTGGTGAGTTATGTTGTGATGTTTATAGAACAGGAGATTTTAATTAAATAATTTAAACATTCAAAATTCAGCAAATCTTAAAGCCAATCATAAAGTCTTAAAGTGGAAAGAAATAATGAGTAGTTTTTATGTCAAGCTCCTTTCCTTTACCAGGTAATTACAACAAGGTTTGAGCCTTAATAGTAGTAACTAAAATAAATAAATGGATAATAAAATAAAATAACAATATTACATGTGAGACCTGGTGCTGGCCACCTTAAATAATCTATTTCAAACACCCTTATGAAGTAGTATTAGTATCTTCATTTTATAGAATAGGAAACAGGCTCAGAGAGATGAATTCACTTTATTAAAGAACTCACAGGTACCGAAGGCAGAAACAGGATTTAAACCTAAGTGAACTTGGCTCCAAAGCATACCTGATTTACATCATTAAATCACTAAAGATGGTGTCTGTTTAATGATCTTTGAATTTTCTAGAGTAAGAAGACTCTTTACCTCCCTAAATCATTCCTTTGAGTCATTTGTCCTGATAAGGATGTACAAATGTTACACAAAGTAGTAAGGCATATAGTAATTAGTTCACCTGTGTGTTCCAGGGAAGAACTTTGCAAGATGGTGAAATGAGTTGGAAAGTTGTGACTTATTCTGTTCATCTCCCCTGCTTAGAGATTCACACTGTATGTTAATATATTACATAACCAGAAAAGACTTGATGTTTAACATGGCATTTTCCAAGTCTGTTTGACCACAAACTTGCATCCCCATTCTATGGAGGTAGCCAACCCCCTGTGTCTTCACAGGAGAGGATGCTGAGGATAGAAAGATCAGGAAGGTTGTCCATGAAATGCAGGTTTCCTGTATAGCCATAGCATTGGATCAATTTTGACCTAATTAAGTTGTGTCAATCGCAAGTATATAGAAAGAAAAATGCCTAAAAAGCCTTTAGCATTGCCACACTTTTTCAAGAAGCAGCTATCAAAGCAGAGGCTGCAAATGCAAGTTGGGACAATCGTTACCTTATTTAAAGAAAAGTAAGGGGGGGATGTACAGGAAATATGTCGTTGGTTTATTTTTGGCCACTTCCTCCCAGTTGAGAGGAGGAGGAGGAGCTGGGCTGTGAAGAAGATCTTCACCTACAGAAAGGTCAGATTTATGCAGAAAACAAGCAGCTAAGCTGAGAATGTGGCCTCGTGGGCCTCAGGTTTCATTTTTATCTTTTCTTCTTGCTAAATCTCAGTACCATAGGATACTTATGCACACACAGCCATTTAAGAACAACATTAGCCACTTGCTTCTGTCTTTATATAATGTATGTTCAGCCCCTGACTCTGTTCTGCTTTGCTAGACCTGTAGGGATTTGGAGTCCTTTGGAACAGGAACTCTAAACATTGTAATTCTTCCCATTATTTGGCCCAAGAAAGATTTCTATTTATTCTCTCTTTAGGAATAAGCTCAGAGATGGATTTTTTTTTCATTCCCAAAGACTCACTTATAGAGTCAAATGGGGAAATATTTCACTTTTAGAATTGTATTTTATGGAGTTTAATACCCTCTGAGATGCATGAGATGACATGAAAAGTTCAAACGTGAACTCTGCTGACAAATTCCTTGTGTGAATGACATTAACTGAAGAGCTAATATTTCTTACTGGGCTCTTATGCTGAACTTAGAAAATCAGGCCTATTTTAATATATGAGATGGGGGAGAAAAAACTTCTTGGCTGAAACAGCATTTTTGTTTTATCACTTTCTCTCTCTCTCTCTCTCTCTCTCTCTCTCTCTCTCTCTCCCCCTTCCTCCCTCCTTCCTTCCTCCCTCCCTCCCTTCTCTGTTACTGTGAGCCTCCTTTAATTAAGAAGATTTCAATTGGAAATACCAAGGTCGGATCTTGAGTGAAAGAGAGAATTACTAGGTTGACCATGAAGTCTCAATTCGTAGAAAAGCAACCAGAGCAGGTTTAAAGGCTGAGAAATGCAAAGCACAATGCCCAATTTTAGCAAGATTGATTGGGCAGAAGGAAGGTTCTGACTGCTAATGGATGGTGGGCACTGCCCATCCAACCAAGAGTTCACACAATAAGAATTCTAGCAAAATAGCACAGAGGGTTGGGTACTGGATAGGCAGAAAATTAAAAAACACAACAAAACATGAATACACAGAAAAGTTGGACAGTGACTTCTTGAAGGGAGCTACATTACCTACTGACTTTTTGACTTAACTGACTGAGAACAAACTTTGAGCAAGCTCTGAATTAGTTGTAAGCAAAGCCCTCAAATAGTTGCTCCTGCAAATATGGAATCTTAAACTGTGTCTAAACCCCCCATTTGTCTAGTCAGTTCAGGGGAGTTCCCCGCAAACAGCCCAAGTAAAATCATAATGTCTTATTATGGAAACAACCCAAAAGTGGAGTCTCTGAATTAGCTTTTAACCAATTTTACCGTCATGATACATACGGTCAAAGTCAAGCAAAGCAGTCTACAGTTTCATAAAACTGTATCAGGATTAAATTGACCAATCTGTCAAAGTAATCAAACTAGTGTGTACATGAAGATGAAACCTTGCAGAGAATTTTAAAGAGATTTTGGTTACTCTGAATGCCCTTTCAGAGCTTTTCCAGGATAGTATGTCTTTATTTTTTTTAAATTAAATGATTGAAATTGATGTATCTAGTCAAATAGATATTGCTTTAAAGCAAACTGAGACTGTCAACACCATACTTTCTGGTATTTATAAAAGGTTGTATTGAAAAACAAACTTCATATATGCAGTCTATTTTGAGCTCCTTATTGGTAGTATTAAAGTAAATGAAAATTAAAATGGAGACCGGGCCTGAAGAATCTCTGAACAGGTAATACCAGTCAGGCCTCATAAGTGACCTAAGCCTTGCTTGATTTGCAAATATAAGTGAAAGTTGATTTGCGTTATTGCTTGTAAATGCCTATATTAAAGAAAAATAGAACATAAGCCTAATCAGTCAGAAGTAGCCAACAAACTTATGAGTAATTACTAGGGACTTTCCGATGGAATAACCCCAATAAGACAACCAGACAACTTTAACCAATCAGATATTGTCTTTGTTTTCCTGCTGTGTCTGTTCTATAGAAGCCTACTCCTTGCATCCCTTTGGTGGAGATCCAGATCCACTTCTGGTTTGAAGCGGTCCAATTCATGAGTGGTCGTTTGTTCAAGTGAACGCTTTAAAATGTTTTGTTCCTCAGTTTACTTTTACACAGTAAGTTATTCTGATAAGAGTATGAGCTGTAGATCTGTATTTTTATCTGTAAAAAAAAAAAATGCTGGCTGGGAGCGGTGACTCAAGTCTGTAATTCCAGCACTTTGGGAGGCCAAGGTGAGAGAATTGCCTGAGCCCATGGGTTTGAGACCAGCCTGGGCAACTTGGTGAGATTTCGTCTCTACAATAAATCAAAAAATTAGCTGGGCATGGTAGCGCACCTGTAGTTCCAGCTACTTGGAAGGCTGAGGCAGAAGGATTTCCGGAGCCCAGCAGGTTGAGGCTGCGGTGGCCATGAGCGTGCCACTGCACTCCAACTTGGATGACAGAGTGAGACTCCAACTCATAAAAGAAAAAACAAAAAACAAAAAAACTGGTAACAAGACAGTTTACCATGAAGTTTTATCTACATAAGTACATATGTTTTGGATGTAAACTGATTGAACATCATGAAGAATCCTTTGTGGTAAGAAAAAAGTATTAAAGCTTAAAGGTCAAAAATTGTTTAATCAAATGGGTCTTTTCCTAGAAAAATATTGCACAGATTTGTTTTCAAATGCATATAAAATCAGCTTTTTAAAAAGGATTTATTCACCTATTATAAAACCAGTGTAAATCATCACTGATCTTTCTTAGTTATATTTAGACAGTAGAAAGGCCTACAGTAAAAAATTGTTTTATTTCCTTATATAAAGAACAATGTTTCACGAGGAAGTTTCACATTTCTAAAGGGTGCCAAATTAAAAAGGGTAAAATACAATATTGAATTTAGCCATAAAGAGGAAGTGTATGGTTGGGGTTGGATTCTATCTTCAAGGTTTTTTAGTGCCCGGATGCTAGATGTTTCCCACTTTGCATCAATATTGTGGCTTTCAGATTCACTCTTAGAAGTTGAGAGATCAGTGAGGCAGGTGCTACATGCACCCTTTGGAGAAGTAGAAAGAACTGGGGATTCACGTCTCTTTGAGCAGCACCAGTGTCTTTGGCTGGGCACCTGTTCTTTTTTGCTTGACAGATAGTAGTCTGGCTTATCTGGGGGGGATATATTCCAAGACCCCCAGCGAATGCCTGAAACCAAGTGTAGTACTGAATCCAATTCCCATCAATCAGAACATATTTCTGCTCACATCTTCCACTAAAAAATTGAATGCTTTTTCATCTTAACTAAGAACTCATCATACACTGTGGCCATAACTTTTGCAGTCTAAGGTATGATAATGAAACTATCTCAAATTTGTTTTTCCTTCTTCACAATTTTACAGATAGAAGATTCATTCTTACTGTAGATCTTAGCAACCTCAGGACACAACTTTTTACAAATTATTTCAATAATAGTAGTACAGATGGTTTTTGGTTACATGGATGCACTGTATAGTGGTGAAGAAGTCTGGGCTTTAAGTTTACCCATGATGCCCACTAGCACACACTGGCACACAACCTTTTTATCTTTTCTCATTAAATTGAGAACTTTCACATTTTCACTTAAAGGAAGCACTTGATGGTTTCTCTTTGGCATACCTGAATTGCTAGCGTTACTACTCTTGTGCATTGGGGCCATTCTTGATTAAAATAAGAGTTCCTTGAACACAGCACTGTAGTACCATGACAGTTGATCAGATAACTGAGATAGCTACTAAGTGACTAATAGGCAGTTAGCATATACAGCATGGATCTACTGGACAAGCAGAAGATTCACGTCCCAGACAGGACAAAGTGAGATTTCATCAAGTTACTCTGAACGATGTGTAATTTAAACTTATGAATTGTTTATTTCTGGAATTTTCTTTTTAATATTTTTGGACCATAGTTGACCAAGGGTAACTAAAACTACTGAAAACAAAATTGCAGATAAGAAGGGACTCCCAGAGAATGCTTTTCCCTGAAAACGCATCCCTTATTACCAGTTTTGCCACTCCTTTTCATTTTCTTCTTTTCTTTTTTCTTTTTTTTTTTTTTTTAGTTGGAGTCTCACTCTTTCGCCCAGACTGGAATGCAGTGGCCACTCCCAGCCACTGCAGCCTCGACCAGATGGGCTCGGGCGATCCTTCTGCCTCAATCTTCCAAGTAGCTGGAACTACAGGCGCGCGCTACCACGCCCGGCTAATTTTTTTGATTTATTGTAGAGATGAGGTCTCGCCAAGTTGCCCAGGCTGGTCTCGAACCCCCAGGCTCAGCCAATCCACTCACCTCAGCCTCCCAAAGGCGTGGGATTACAGGCTGAGCCACCGAGCCCGGCTCATTTTCTTCTTTTCATACAATTTTGAAAGTTTTTAGAGTGAAAGTAAAATACTGCATAATGGGCTTTGAACTAAAAAAAATTACATTTATCTTTTTATAAATTTGGAGATGGAAATTTGGGTGTGAAAGCTGCTGCATCTCACATTTCTGTCTTGCTAACATATTTAATTATACATGGCAGAGCAAAGGAAGTGAGCTCAGGGTAAATCTAATTAAAAGAAGTTTCTTTATAGGTACCATTAGCTGAGTAGTGAAGTGCAACTTTGGTGTCTCATATTCTCCTGTGTTTCACTCTGATCACTAAAGTAGGCATAAAAGGTCAGATGAGGTCTGGTCCTCTTATGTTTTAAATCTAAGTCCTGGCAAAGTAGAGAAACCATGAATGTCTCAATCTCAAGAAAGAAAGTTGTTCGTTATTTACCAAAGATTCTGTTCTACATTGCCATATAACACAAAACCTATATGACCATATATGCAATTTTTGAGATATTGAGTGTGGGGGTATGCATGCATTTATTTCTAGGTAGTATACAGTGACAATTATATCTTAGCATCTCTAAAATAAAGTTGAGGCCTGTAATCCCAGCACTTAGGGAAACCGAGGCAAGAGGATTGCTCAAGCCCAGGATTTGGAGACCAGCCTAGGCAACATAGTGAGACCTTGTCGCTACAAAAAATAAAAAAAATTAGCAGAGTGTGGTGGTATGTACCTATGGTCCCAGCTATTCTGAAGTCTGAGGTGGAAGAATCACCTGAACCCGGGGATTTGACGCTACAGTGAGCCGTAAGTATGCCATTGTACTCCAGCCTAGGTGACGGAGTGAGACGCTGACTCTAAAAATAAGATAAAATAAATTAAAAATAAAATAAAGTTTAGATGAGGTTTGAGGTAGAGCGAGCATCCTATACTCAGAACCAATGATTGCCTGGCACTTGAAAGAAAAAGTCCTTTGTTAAATGAAGCCTTATCCTGGAGAGTTTTGTATCCAAACAATAACCTCATCATTGGCTGGTTCACTGAAAACAGAATGAGTGGTCTTAATTAAAAAGTGCAATGTTTTGCTGTAGAAATGTGAAGTGCGGAGAGCAGTCACCCAACCAGATGTTGAAGCACACAAATTAGGCTTAATTGAGCTCTTTTATTGTTGGGTTTTTATTTTATTTTAAAATATACTAAGACAGTAAGAGCTTCAAGTGGGGATATTAAACAACCCTCTTTGATCTTGAATTTAGCTGACTAAAGCTGGTGGAGTTTGAAAGAAATATTGCCCTCCTTTCTGTTCCCCTGGCAACTAAATTTAATGGATTCTTGGTGACTTACATGGCTAAATTTGAGTTCAACTTTGGTGAGGTAGCTGATTGCTCTGGTTTTCATTATGGATTTTTTAAAAATGAAATTTTATCTGGCTTAAAGGGAAATCTAAAAAAGGTTTCAGTTTCTCTTTCTGATCTCGCATTCTCAAAGGTCATTAATTGAATTTTGCTTTGTTTCCTTGTTATTTTCATTTAAAGTTCTCATCTGTGATCTTTTAGTGATTGTTTTAGTTTCACTATTGACTGCACTGAAATTCTGAACGATATAGACCTCTCTCCCTTTCTATCTCTCTCTGTATCACTCTCTCCCCTAGAAGCCAATTGACTTGTAAAAAATAGGGTTTAGCTCATAATCTTTTCAATAATTCTACATTGTGTGTTCAAATCAGTTTTTTGCTATTCTGAAGAGAAAGTCATTTATAGTTGTTTGGAATGATTAAGGACATTTAAAAGATAATTGCAATCAAAGCACTGATTGTGGACATTCTTTATATCAAGCAAATTCTAACAAGGTTAGTATTTAGTGAACATTGGTTGGTTGATGATGAGTTGACAGAAAGTGACTTTCTTATGGCTACATGGCAACTCAGTGGTAAAAATTAAATGAAAAGTTGTCTTTGATGCTGCATTGTTTAGTGTTTAGCATAGTGGTTTAATGGGATTTTTTCCCCCCAAAAAATGAGTTCAGATTTTTTGCCTGTGGCATCGTTTGAAGAGATGCCTTTCTTATTCCCAGCAAAACCCTGGCCTCACTTAGGGACCAAGGGACTTAAATTTGAAACAGAAATGTGAGCACATATCTGATAAGAGGCCCATTTATGCACACGCACAGGAATTGCTTCCTTTCTGCCTCAGAAGCATCTGTAAGGCGAGAAACCAGATATGCCTTCTAACTCAGAAAGTGATCTGCTTTTTGGAAGTGATAGTACTATGCTCAAGCAAGATATAATTAAAATTGGTTGGAACTTAATATCCCAGCAAAGCACAAAGGAAAACATATTCCTGAGGGGGTGCAGTGAATATATTGAGGGGGTAAAGGATGTGCTGTCCTAAAGTATGCTGAATTGACATGTTGATTACTTCTAGCTTAAAACACTGGAGAAACTAGCCGGGCTCGGTGGCTCAGCCTGTAATCCTGCGCCTTTGGGAGGCTGAGGTGAGTGGATTGCCTGAGTCTGCAGGTTCGAGACCCGCCTGGGCAACTTGGCGAGACCTCATCTCTACAATAAATCAAAAATTAGCCGGGCGTGGTAGCGCGCGCCTGTAGTTTCAGCTACTTGGAAGGCTGAGGCGGATCGCCGGAGCCCAGCAGGTTGAG